>JACXGJ010004790.1:0-43132 GCA_016801105.1 Esox niger
CCTCCCACTACACCAGGGCCCTATCGCCTGTTCTCTCCCACTACACCATGGCCCTAACGCCTGCTCCCCGCTCGTCGCTGTGAGGTCATCAGTAGAGACAGTTACAGCTACGTACTGGCACTCATTGTTCATCTCCTCTCCTCTCCGTTCTCATTCTCTCTCTTGCTCTGTCTTCAGTACATCCCTTTATATTCCACATTTGTTTCTCTCCATCTTCTCTCTATCAACATTGAGTGTGGTTTTGTTTCTTGCCAACTGGACGTGTGTGCTGATGGTCCTGTGGTACTGGGAATGTAAAACATGCCTCTGAAGCTGAAGGCTGACATAACATTCATCATCCACATATAAGGGCTCCAGGGCTCAGTCTGTTCATGTCACACTGAAATCTACATTACAGTCTTCTGTTTCCAGGGGAATGTTACATGAAAAGGTACAGCTACGCTCAACAGCAAGCACATCCCAATGGCAGCTTTAGCAGGGGTTTTCCTGGTCAGTCCCTGGATGGTCTAATGATCAGATCCAGTTTCGGATGCTGTCTTTATGGTGAAATGTTCAACGGTGGTCTTGTCTTTCAAGATTATATTGCGCTTAGTGTAAAAGTCGAGATGTCAAACCCGGTGTCCTGGATAGAATGTGCAATTTGGCCGTCTAATCATCTAAGCCCCCCTCCCTGTGAACAAAATGTGAAGGATGAATATTATTCTGTAGTTGTTAAATCGATACAATCACTAATATCCAACAAGTCTTGCTGGATAAGCGGGTCAGCTAAATTACGTGACAAATGGTCAACATCCATGTCCACTCAGTCTGTGCCTGGCACTGCCCGGCCTTGGCATGAGGTAGACCATGGTGGGAACAACACCCTTGACCGCTCGGTTACTCCATTGATCAGACAGATGCCCTGTAGGGCCAGCCCATACTCCCCACAGACACTTTTAAAAAAGGCAAGAATGGATGAAAGAGAAAATAAAACCTCTTTCTCTCATACGCCATTAAAAGTGTCCTTCAAGTGATCCCACACATAAAGCTGACTTCAAAGCTTATCCGCCCATCACCAACCCTGTCAGGTCAGCTTCTGAAGGGTTATTTATGGTCAGACTATGAATGTGTGTGTTTGTTGTAAGGTTCAAAAGGAAGGTATTTATTGCTTCAGTTGGTTGTGAGAAATGATGTTATGCTGTTGTAAATTAGATTCTCACAGCATCAGAGAGCCCCCAGTTAATTCCATTGTTGGGAGAACTGTGGCAGTTACAGCTGTGGCTGTACTGTCTTCGGTGTTTGTTTGTGATGTTAAGGATAGTGTTAAAGGATTAGTAAGGTTGTTGTAGTAGCTACTGTATGTAACATTTGAATGATTGCAGCCTAATCCGTTATTAAGGTGTTGCGGTCGTGTTAAACTGTGGACCTACATAATAGCCGGAGTACACTTTTGCTTTAAACGTTGTGGCCGTGGCGCTGTCTTCAGTGAGGGTTTTAATACAGTGTCACGTTGATCTGTCGTTGTGTTGGCATTGTAGACCCTGTTGTCAAGAATGCTGTGTGACCGTGTATCGCGGGCTGCGGTGTTAGATCGCCGTGGCGACAGCCCTCTGAAAACAAGCCCGCTTTGTGACAAAATCCCACTAATCCCACTGTGTGAAACATGTAAGGGTCCTCCTTCTGTGTGTCTGTGTCTGTATTTTTGTGTGTGTGTGTGTGGTTGGGGGGTGGGGGCGGGGTTGAGCTGTGCGTGTATGTTGTTTATGTTATGGGTTTGTGTGTGAATGTGCGTTTGTGTATGTCATTGTGTTGCACTGCATGTGTAAATATGTCAAACGTGCCGCCCACTGAGTTATGTGTGTTCTGATGTCTGTGTGGGTTATCGTGGAATTCCCGAGTGGTGAAACCACTGTGGACTGATTTGGAGGGACTGAGAAGGACAGTTAAGTCAAACTCTGGACTGAGGCTGCCTTCATCATCTCATTTTGGAACATAGCAGTGGAAAACATAATGAGTTCTTACTGAGAAAGGCAGAGACAGGGATGGTTAGAAGAGAGAGGGGTGGGAAGAGAGAGGTAGATAGGGAGACAGACAGGGTAAGAGGCAGGGTTAGGGAGATAGGGTAGGAGAGAGATAGGGAGAGATGAAGATGATAGAGGAAGAGAATAATGCGCCTATTTAAACACAGATACTGAGAAACAGAGATGATTGGATGATTGATTATGTGTAGATATTCTTCTGAATACGCATCACCATGTGGAGGTATTCTGTGTGTACCATGTCTTTGACCGTGATCAGATGGTAAACTGCCCTAACAGACCCACTGTGCGTTTGTCCACTCCCCCCCTGCCTCTTTCTCCTCACACCCTCCCTGCTCACCACCTCCTCCCCCTGTCTCCTTTCGCCCATCTCTCTGCCTCTCCTTCCACAGTTCACATCCAGACGTGTCGCGCTCTGATGGTGGTGTCTGTGCTGCTGGGCTTCATAGGGATGATAGTGAGCGTGGTGGGGATGAAGTGCACCAAGGTGGGTGACAACAACCCCACTTCTAAAGGACGCATCGCTGTGTCTGGAGGAGCTCTCTTCCTGCTGGCAGGTGATGACCCCTCTGGGACGGTCTGTGACTGTCATGTGAAAGATAGGGACCGGAAGCCGGAGAGTGGACGGCTGCATGGTTGCACAGATTCACCACAACTTGTCAATAACGTCAGGCGACTGACACCGTGCTGCTTAGACCACCGTTAAAAACTTAAAAGAAAATGTAACTGCCTTTCATTTTCAAGTAGAACAGTGAGTTGTCTTTCTACAGTCATTGGAATTCAACATTCTACACTCATTTTTGATTTTTGAGTGAAAGCAGTCTTGCGGGGTTGTTGTCTCGCATTCCTCCAAGACTCTCACCAGGGGTCTTCTGAGTAATTAGGGTTTCAGCTGTAAACAGGAAGTGGTGATTTAGGACACATTACTTAAGCTCCCCAGACCCCACAGATAAATATGAGCCAGAGAGAGAGAGTATGTCAGAGCACAACAACAACAACCTCAGAGTTATTGCAAATGTGATTTTGTGTGTGTGTGTGTGTGTGTGTGTGTGTGTGTGTGTGTGCGAGACCTTGTTCTGTGTAATAATTCCTTGTCATTGACATTCGGTCTCTTGCTCCCGGTCTCTCTGTGCAGGTCTGTGTACGCTGGTGTCTGTGTCCTGGTACGCCACTCAGGTGTCCTATCAGTTCTTCAATCCAAACACACCAGTCAATGCTAGGTAACACTGTCACACTGGTTAAAAATTGAAGTTCAGATGTCATGTCTATAGTACTGTAAAGAGACATATTGTAGAACAGATGTCATGTTTATAGTACTGTAGAGACATACTGTAGAACAGATGTCATGTTTATAGTACTGTAAAGAGACATATTGTAGAACAGATGTCATGTTTATAGTACTGTAGAGACATACTGTAGAACAGATGTCATGTTTATAGTACGGTAAAGAGACATACTGTAGAACAGATGTCATGTTTATAGTACTGTAAAGAGACATACTGTAGAACAGATGTCATGTTTATAGTACTGTAGAGACATACTGTAGAACAGATTTCATGTTTATAGTACTGTAGAGACATACTGTAGAACAGATGTTTATAGTACTGTAATGAGACATATTGTAGAACAGATGTCATGTCTATAGTACTGTAAAGAGACATACTGTAGAACAGATGTCATGTTTATAGTACTGTAGAGACATACTGTAGAACAGATTCCATGTTTATAGTACTGTAGAGACATACTGTAGAACAGATGTTTATAGTACTGTAATGAGACATATTGTAGTACAGGTGTCATATCTATAGTACTGTAATGTACTCCAGTTCTGTAAAGACACGTAATACATATATTTTACCATTTTCCCTGCAGATATGAGTTTGGGTCTGCGCTGTTTGTCGGATGGGCTGCGGCCAGTCTGACAGTTCTTGGTGGTTCCTTCCTGTGCTGCTCTTGCTCTAATGAGGAGAGGAGAGGGCAACAGTACTACCGCCAATCACAACCATCCACTGCAAGGGAGTACGTGTAAACCCCACCCCCTCCCAGTAGCCACCCAAACAGAGAGCAAAGACCACACTTACCTTCTCACCCTTTTCCCCTTTAACTGATACTTAAAGCTCACAACGGTTGTCTTCCCCTGCTCAGATGTCGCTGCATGCCGCGTCATTAACTGTTGTCCTTGACAGACAGAATGCTACATTTCATCTGGTTTCATGATACATAAAATACCTGTCAATCAAATGATCCAGGTGTTGTATGATCTGGCAGGCGTCAGCAATATCTGGGCAGGGAAACATGGCCAAACATTTACACACACGCACGCACGCACACACACACCACGGCACAGACTCCACCAAGTATTTAAAAACTATTAGGAATTCAGAGACTTTTATGAAATGATTTAGCTAAATGTATTCTATAAAACATGATTTGTGGCAGAAATCTAGCATTTTCTTTTCTAATAAAGGTCACTGAGGATCATGAACATGCTCCAACATCCATGCTCCAAAACCATTTTATGAAAATAGAATCTGTCATTATACTTTTGAATCATTAAAACGTATTAAACGTATACTGGATGTATACTGGACATTTATTTTCATTAAAGTCTGCTGAATTTGATCCCGTAGCTTTTATTACAGTTGAAAACGTAGATTTTGCATCTCATTAGTTATTTGAAAGTAGCAAAGCTTTCTGGGTGGAGTAATATGTGTATGTTGTGTTGTGTTTTCAAACCTTGGAATTGAATGTAGTTGATGACATCATGAATAGCTGACATTCTGAATAGAATTCAAAAGAATGAATCCTCAGAGCATTTATAATGTCATCAGATCAAATCAGATGTACAGAAAAAGGGGAGAATATCTTGTGAGCTAATATGACAGTAGTTTTCATGGGACAGAGGGATTCCTCTTATTGCATGCATAACATCATAATAATAATAATAATAACAATGCATTATATTATATAGGGCTTTTCAATGACCCAAAGATGCTTCACAAAATAATCGTGCAACAGAAACAAACAAAAAATACCAAACAAAAAGAATTGAGAATCATGCTTTGTTCATTAACACATCCAGGTCCACACTATCCATCCTCCTCAAATAACATAACTCAGACACTACCCAGGGTAAGGACTACTGCCTGACCTATTCCAGTAAAATTACTTGAATAGAATCTGTGGGTTCACTCTTCTGGTGTTCCATAGGCAAAGATGATCTCCTTTTTAATGGACATTCAGATTAATTTCATACAACAAAATCTTTTGCTACTGAAACCTCTCATTCAACTAGCCAGCTGAATTACAGCTATTATGAAATAATTTATATGTTTTTTCTCTGGAAAAACATTTCTATACTACAAGGGAAGACATCAATTTAAGACAGCAACAATATACAATACTTTCAGTTACTTACTAGTCCTTTACTCAAGTCATCTAAAGCCTCTGAACCCCTATACATTTCTCTCTTCATCATACATTTGGATAAAAACAGTTCATTCGTGCTTACTATAAGTGAAACATTTCCATTTTCTAAGAACCAATAAGTGCCCCTGTTTCCTGGTGGTTTGGCCCTTTTTCTTGGTAAAGCCTTTGTATGGAGTGTTCCATTGTGCTCAGAATCATGGACCATAGACCTTAAAGAACCTCTTTTACTCTTGCTAAATGAATGAGGGGGTGGACTTTAAAAAACCTGTTGTTGGCAGGTGTCCTCTAAGAGAAATTTACAAATAACAAACGTGACCATACTTTTTAAAAGCCCACTCCTGAGAATTCAAAGCTACATTTGAAATGTTTTAAACCAGTTTATTTTCTAATACATCAATTGTTTTTCCACTAGTTTAAGTATCTACATTCCAATGAAATGTGGATCCATCACAAACAACATTCTCAGAAACTGTTCCTCTTTGCCAAATTTCCCCTCCTCTTACTGTAACTGTTTGTTAATATACACACATCAACACAAGTCATAAGATTATGGTATTTTCCAGCATGATTTTAATGTAAGAGAAACATTAGGAAACTTGTTGGAAACCTGATGAGACATTACCTGGTTAATGCTACAAAACAGAATAAAAAATATCCCACTAACAACACATAGCTGATGGAAACGCTCTTAATAAACACACCATGAGGTTTTTACAATAAATCACATGCAAACAATGCACAGATACGGTTAACTCACATTGGCTACAGAAAGACATTGGATGAGAGAAATGACAGTGACAATAAGCATACATATACAGTATAGTGAAAGGTGTGTTGTTTTTTGTGATACAATTTGAAGACGTCTGCCGGGTCCACATGAGCATTTCCATTGATCGGATATTGCTGCACATAACTGCATGTGAGCGCCTTGTTGTTTGGCCGAGGAAACTGGAGGTCACAGTGATGTAACAGATATGCTCCCCCATTTAGTGTGTTTGCTGTGAAAGAAGGCTAAATTAAGTTTTATATGTACTGAATTCCAGGGCTGCATTGCCTATTGGCGTAGCTGCAGCTCCAGCTCTATCTCACTCTCCCTGGGCGAGAGAGGAGTAACCGACAGTCCAACATTAAGCCAGGATTGTTTAGGCCCAGGTTAAAAAATAAAATAAAATGTGCCATTGTTCTCCTTTCAGAAAAATTGCATTAAAACAAAAACGACATTTTCTGTAATAAATTCCATGCCATTGAAGCCACCAGTCTGTGCTTTGTGAATCGTGTGCTTCCACTAACCTTTCCCGCATTCATCCTCCACCGCTTCAGTAGGCATCTGTGACCTTTCTCTTCTGAAACACTGCATGAGCACCTCGAATCAACTGTTTTCTCACTCATTAACCAAAAGGCTCACGTGAAGCCTGGCTAGCAGCTCTTTTCACTTGTCTTAGCTGAGCATGTGACGCCAAGCTCTTCCATTCGTAACACCTGGGAGGCCACATAGTAGCGGGGAAACACTGAGGTCTGATGTGTGATTCTCTCTCCCTCTCGTCTCCTCTTCTCTAATGCTGTTCTTCTCTGCCTGTCTTCTTCTCTTCCCTAATTCAGGGCAGAGTTGTTGAGTGAGACTAGTTTCCCTGACTGACCACCCCCTGCCTTTTTTCGAGGACTGTCCGAGTTGCGCTCAATGTTTCCCCTTTCCCTGTTTTGACCCTTGTTTTTCTGTTCTAGCATGTCGCTCCCTGTACCACCAAATCCAAATCCTGTTCCTAAATGTCTGCAATTTATCAGTCTCTGATATTAAGTTAGGGGGCAACAATATGTCCACCACACCATTGAGCTGGCCCCTCCCGTTATCATCCAACCCCTTGCGCCTGTTTGTAAATATGAACTGGTGAAGGAGAACTGTGGTTAGGCGGTTAAATGCCTTCAAACCATGAGGGGCATTACTGTATTTCAGCCTGTGAACCCTTTACTAGAAACTCCATTATGTCCTTTAAATATGGTTTATTTACTGAACTTTAACTGTGTTACTTTTGTTTTTTATTTCTGCTTCATTGATATCCTATGATTTCTGGGTTTGTAGACATTTGCCTTTTGGTTTGTTCTCTGAGAATACAAGTGTACATTTACTGAAACATGTTTTTTTCTTTTAAATTGCAGAACAAATGTTAAAAGTTCCCCACCAGAGAAAAAGGAGGAGTATTTGTAATGTGGGCGACTCCTTTGGCCCCACCATGTGTTAGATTGTTGGCAAAAGGCAAGACACTGTCTAACACAAAAAAGACAAGACTCTCTCTAGGAAAACAAAAGCAGACAAGACACTCTAGGAAAGACACTCTGAAAGCTTTAAGGTATTGCATCTCCAGACCAATCCTATGGGGGAATTTAATATTGTTTGTCCATCTACTCTATACTCAGGTGTGTATGGAAACAATATTGAAGGATTTTGCTATAGTACAAGAGTCAAAACACATGTCCATGTATTTGGATTATTGAGAGGGACAGAGAGTAAAACTGAGTGAATACTTTTGTCTGTCTGTAGTCTGTCTTTAGTTTCTGTGAGAGGAAGTCATTCAGGGTGTTTAAAGAACATAGAACACACCAGTGCCTAGGTGTCTTATCACCAACTCCAGCCTTTCTACTACATATATGCTCTACTGCAGTGCCTTATAACATGTGTGTGTGTGTGTGTGTGTGTGTGTGTGTGCTGTACGTTTTGACTGTTCTACATGGATTCCACAATATCCCATCCTGTATGATGAAACATATTGTACACGTATTCATACTCTTTCCTTTTTCACAGAAATGAAATGCATTCAGACAAACTGTTACATGTAGTTTCATCTCTGATCATAGATTCGTACTGTACTGTACACCACAACTGATGAGATTGATGGCGTACCTTGTAAAAGTCGTGAGTCTGTTTGAGGATAGTAGCTGTGGCCCGGACTGAGGATATTTTACATGCATTGTGGTTAGTTAAACACCGATTTGGTTTCATGTGAATGGAAGAGATATTTTTCTGTACGGGTGGTGAAAGCACTGTTTCATGTACAGGATCTGTTCTTAGTATTGGCCCGGTTGCTGAACGTAAATCAGGTCAAACCTTTTTCTGTTACCTACGTTTATTCACCATGCATTTTCTTTATCTAATATTCACTATTATTATTTGACTGTATGTTTCTCATTTAAAATATACTCCGTTCTGTTTCTTTTAGATTAAAGTAAACATAAAAACATTGTGCTCCTGGATGGTTTGTTCGTTTATACACATCCATCTTGATGACTGCACACACACTCATATACACACTCTAAAATTCTAAAAGAAGGAACAAAAAATATGATTATCACATTCAGTATTGTAAATATTGTTTTCTTCACTATAACAATGTCATATTCTGAAGATTACATTCCTACAATGTCAGACTTTGACACAAATTCATGCCACTGTTTTGCAGAGAACACAGTATAGACCGAAATACTCACAAAGTATTATGTAATATGAGTCAGGAGTGTATGGACACACAAGGGTTATGATTTAATATGATTTATATCCTTACCTCTGTTGTCTGTTTCGACCCCCTTTCTTTTACCTTGAATCCCTTTCTCTCTTCTACTCGAAATACCTCTCCTCCTCCCTGTGGCTCAGTCAGTCTAGATGATGGAATTCCTGTTCTGCCTCAGTAGTTCTGTGTTCTCAGACTCATTCTCAAAGTTCAACATGCCTCTGTCAGTTATCATCAATTATAAAAAGGACTCCTATTCACCTTATCTCTGCAATTCATTTATTTTTAACAGCCATTAGGTCAAGGCAACCTTCATATCAAAGGCATGATGGAAATTTCTGAGATTAAGCAGGAAGGGAGAGGGTGAGTTAGTAAACAGAGAAATATTTTGCACTGCATCTAACAGACAGATCATTAGTGGATTATGGATCAACAAAAAATCTATCGGACATCATCCAAGTATAGTTACACACATCTATAGCATGTACCAACACAAACCGCTATTAAAATATAGATATATTGTCCGTGCAGTGACTAGTAGAGGGTTAGTGGGAGCCTAGCACAAATGTGAATATTCACACACCAGAGAAAACCAAAGGCTGAAAAATGGCTCTTCAAGTTGGGGACTGAGTTGAAGGTTAGGCGATTTAACAGCTCAAAGAACACAATGTTGCTGAAAAGCGTTAGTTTTTCAATCATAAGGATTTGATTTTGTTCATTTGTTCTTTTTATGTATTTGCATTATTCAGCAGGCATTGTAGTCCCTTTCAAACCTACAAACCAATACGTATATTGTTCTTTTAACAAATGTGTGTTTACAATCTTTAGAACAAAAACACTAAAAAAGAAGGAACGCAATAACACACAGTTGCAAAATCAAAAACGTAAGTAACGTTTGTCACACTGATAAATTTAAAGTGTGATGAATTTAACATTTTCAATGAAAAAATCCACATAAAATAAAACATAGATAAACTTTGATAAGTTTGTATGCATCCCTGAGTAAATACCATATAAAAAACTTTGGCAGCGATTACAGATGTATCGGGTAAGTGACTTAAAGCTTGGATGATGATTTTTTCCCCCCATTCCATTAAGAAAGCATCATAGGACCCCAGCATCCCACTGCTAGCTGGACTGAAGGTAAGCAGGTTTTGTCTGTCTGTCCATGGATGGGCTAGATGGCCAGTAGGGGATCCTCTTCCCTCTGGTCTCAAGATCAGATGCCAATGCCCTGTGACACATTCAGAGGGGATGTTAAAACAGGTGTCCAAACAACCTGTGGTACCTAAAGGTCTCATGGCTCGTACTGTAACTGTAGGACTGTTAAAATGCAACCATGGCAACCTAATCATTTATACCCTCTCCCCCATTATAAATAATAGAATCACACACATATGTGCATACAGCATATACAATGGATATCCAACATCCATTGCCCCCTATTGATAATGCAGCTGTTGTCGTAACAGTTGAAATCAAGACAAATCATGTCAATCTGTTTACATGTTTATTGGTGTACAGTTCACCAGTCAATCCCTCATGATGAAAGGAAACCTGTTCACCTATTTTAATGCTAACCCCGGGTTAAGTTAGAAAACATTGTATCATGGCAGCCATTTAGCAGATGGGGATTTCACCTCTTTCAGACTCCAGAACGGCATGTAGCTCAAACGGGACTTATTCTCAATTACCCCCCGATCAGCTCATTCTTTTATAAAATCCTCTGATCTCCTTTGGACTTTAACAACATGCTCTTATTACCTCACCCTTTCTCAACTCAACATCCTGTAGTGAACAAAACTGACTGAAACATAAAACAATAAAAAAAACTGAAATGAGTTACTGGCTTTAGTGGATTCATCCGTGACCTTATCCAGTGGCAATCAAAGGTGTGCATTCGCCCACTGAAGTGGGTTATGTCCTCGAACTGCTGTCAGGTCAAGAACCTTGGTGAGAACAACAAGCATGACACCTTAGATGGTCTCTGACGGTTTATGCAGATGTTCTTTGGATGTCCCACTAACACACAGGTAAAGAAGCCAGAAGTTTAATGTCTTGTGGTGGTGTGGTAATATGTGGTCTGCAATCAGGGCTGGATTTAGCCTTTAGGGGGGCCTTAGTGGTCAAAGTCCTCACTCAATACTTTCCTTTTCAACATTTGTGGAAAGGGAAGAAAAAGTTGCAGTGGTCTCTTGTTTTTTTTCGGGAGCTGTATACATTTCTTGATAGAAAAAATATGATTTTAATTTTGAGTGGGTAGGAGAGATCATATTACCCAACCCATGTTCTGCAGGAAGGTTTAAAAAACATAATCAGTGGATGATTTAGTGAAAAATAAGAGGGTGGATTTCCTTCTATTCCGTCTACTGTATTTTCTCCTCAGATATTTCCAGAGAGCCCTGTGGACCCCTGTATGAAACCAATACACACCTTAAAACCATCACAGACTAATGAATCTAATATCTGCTTAAGTATAATGAACCTAAAATGTGTTACACGCAACTTAGCTGCTAGTCAACTGTCTCACATGTGAAGTGGAACGACATCATTACATTCTGTTTTGTTGTACAATGTCCAAAAGCATGTTTTTGGATCAAAAGGGAAATTGAGTGCTGTTGTAAAAACTTTTTGGAACACGGAGGTGTTGGAATTTACTCTTTGTAATGGACACACACTGTATCGGAGATGTTTGAATTCAGGTATATTCACACATTTTGAAGGAATGGATGAAATGACTGAAAATAGAAATATGGAGAAAAATTGGTCTATACAAGATAGTTTTTATTTTTTAAATACCTCTCAGATATAGAAAAGACAATTCCACACCTTGGTAATTTACGATGAATATTTTCTCAATATCTAGTTTCCCATTTACAATGTATTTGAAATTACATTACGAGAGAACACCATTTTGTACATTTGAGATTTCATAAATGTCTAATTGCTAAAAGATCAATGTTATGAACATAAGGTAAGTATCAATAAGAAGTGAAGAGAATTTACTTTCCTTTATTTATTTTCATTAATCATGGATATCATTTCAGGATTTTCTAGTCAATGTTACTCAGTGCTTTGTGCTAGAAGGTTGAAAGTCTGTAACCACTATGAACAAGCTCACTCTCCTGCATCTGTCCTAATAGACAAATGACTATTAGGGCATTTCTTGTTCTAGACACCCAGAGTGTCCTCATAAAACACTGTATAAAATTAATATCAATACAGATAAAGATTAATAGAAAAAAATCCTTTAATTTATTGTGTTGTCCAAAAGGTGACATCTTGGTTGGAAGAAATGTCATTAAGAACTTTGGAGAAATTGGGTTGAAGTTTACAACCAAACGGATGAACTGTACCTACAGTTTACTTCATTAAGGGACAAAAGGTAATCCTGTGAAGTTCTTGCTCAGCATTGGGCAAAATAACTCATCACCAAAATACATGGTTCAACAGTGAGAAGTGTTATGAGAAATGACCTGATAGGGCCTGTTGCAAATACAAAACCATTCAGCAAGATGAAGACCATGAAGCATGGATTGGCAAATGCTGACCGAACATCTGGTAGATTGATGAGCCCACATTATAACTTAGATAATAATGTGATATTATTTTCATAATAATGAGGATCCTAAAAGCCGGTTAGATCACCACATCTACTGGTAGAAACCACCGAAAAATAATTACTAGAACAGTAAGCAAGTGATTATTCTTTAAAAATGTTAAGCTGGGGAAGAACTGAGTGTGTGGTGCAAAAACCAGTCAGATGTCACGTCCACACATTTTGTGAGCAACCCAAACTGTCCTGTGAGCAACCACCCCCGATTGAAACCATGGAACATGCTTTAAAACAGACTAGGTTTCATTGGTATTGGGGAAACAAAGCTTTGAAGATTTCTTTTTGTTCGAGAAAGCCTAGTCAGTCCTTATCACGTTAGCAGCAATAAGAGCCGACAGGGTATGCTTTCCTACACAGAGGTATACAGAGACATCTCAGTGTCATTGGCAATGTGTCTATGTGTGTCTACGTAAAGGTATCCAAAGCAGCCCCTCAGACACAGCTTCACCCACCACCTGGCTTAATCAGTTCCCAGCGATGTGGTAGGTAGAGAACATTAGGCTCTACTCTATTCAAATATAACAATAGCATTCAACAGACTATTAGTTTAAGAAATGGACCGTTGGCCCTCTGGGGTATATTTCACCATAGATTAATTGTGGTCCACAGCATTTATATAGTCTTATCTGGCAACCCAATGACAAAACAAACTCCAATTTGACATTAGGATCACAGGGTGTTGGTCCATCTAACAGAAACCTGTCTATTCAAAGAGTACCCCATAGCACCCTGGAAAAATAAGAAGAGCTAGTTCCCTTTCATGACTGGGCGGAGGCTCTATGGAAACTGTCGGAAGGTCAACAGAAGATAAACAGCATGAAACAAGCCAGGCCTGTAATGTGTTGAAATGTGTCTTAACCCTAGTATGACTTGAATGTAGAGTGGCAGCCAGCAAACAAGCATTACTACAACCACATGTAGAACAACCACGAGTAGAACAACTTTGGAATGTCACATAGTTCATTTCAGTGTCTTTCTGTGTATGTGTGTGTGTGTGTGTGTGTGTATGTATATTTGTGTATGCACATTTATTTCTGTGTACGTGTGTTTGTTTGTAGTTGTGTGTGTTTGTGCATGTGCGTCTGCACTGATTGTGTTTATTTTGGCTTGTAGTACTCATATCAGCACTAGAGGGTGCCAGAGAGCTACTCAATGCTGTCCTGGCAAAATAATTAACTTCTAGAAGACAAAAACATCTTACTGTTGCATCCATCTATTTTCAATCTCAATTAGTGCAGATTTCATCATAAAATGTAATGAATAATGGTGGCTGACTTTTACCAGCAGTAACTGAAAACAAACAACTTTAACAGCTTTGTTGATAGCGAGGAACAAATTCAAACCTATGGATGGCAAATAGAGTACTTTTGCAAAGTTCTATTGCGTTTTGATCTCATTAACTTTTCTTTTGTAAACCTATGTAATTAAAGTTCATTCTAGCCGTGTCTGTGGCGGTCAATGCTAGATGGTGCCAAGAGGATCGTCTTATGTAAAAGTTGAGCTTCTTCATTAACCAAAGTCAATAACCACACGCACCCGTTACAATACAATGACCTCCACTGTATTTCCACCTAGTCCTCACTATTCTGTTCTCCCTCTTCAACCCCTCTTTCTCCTCAGCCCCTCCTCGTTCCCACCCCCCACTGCTAACAATGATCATTTTGAATTGACAACTTTTTATCCTCCAATAAAGAAATGCTGCTGACGGATAATACGTTTCACTTCAAAACATTCTCTTCCCTTTAAGAACGTTCAAAGGTTCTGAGATAATCTTTATGTTGAAGCGATGATAAGATAAAACAGGAAATAGTACATTTACACATCAGAGAGACGGACACAGATGGACTGTGTAGAGATGTTCTGAAGGATTAACACTGAAATTAAAATGCCATCTATGTCTCTGCGTAGTACACTGAGTTCCACTGATGCCCTGTAGAGGCCAGTGTTTGTCTACGTTCCACATATTCCAGTTCTGAAATACCACATGCCATCTTCCTAGCACACATTTCCTAACACTGAAATGCAGTGTTATACAATTACAGACTGTATAACTCACTTAGATTGTGTGGCTAACAAGTGACACCAGTCATATTCAGAATAGGTTCAACGTTAGAGGGAACTGTTTGCTCTGGTTATCCAGTGCAGCCAGTTGTGTGTGTTTTGCGTGTGGGAAGAGTTGGACTATATTCCTATAGGCTACATCTGTCAGGATCAAAGACATGTGTCCTGTTTCCTTCTACGATGCCCACAGAACATCCATGAATTGTAAGAACATTGACACTTGTAATTAAAAGCAATACAGATCGTATTTTCTACACACAGAATACCGAACCTGATGATTCTCCCTGTTCTTTTCTTTTAGATTTTTTTTTTTACATGCATTTAAGTCACTGTCACGCAAATACAAAATATAATAAAGATAGTTGTATGTATTTTCTTGTTAGGCCTTATGGAAATGTTTAGGATGTAGGATAAAACGCTTCTTATTAAACGTCTGAAACTTTATAAAGTAGTAGGGATAATGAACCTACAGTATATATTTCTAAATAACCACTACATATCTGCCATAAATTGAAACGCAGTCAATTTATGCTAGGCTCAGAAGCAAGAAATGCTGCTTTTGGTTGGTCCAGGATGTTCAGCCGCACCCCAACCCAAAAAAACCTCACTCTCTCCTCAAACACACACACACATATTTCTCGGTGTCTTGTTTGCAACGCTGTTTGAAAGTAACGACATCATTGATATCCGTGTGAAATCTGAGCATCAACCAAGGCACATACAAAAGTCTTCTGGCTACTTGTCCGTTGTATAACCCAACAACAGACCTGCTTCCCTAAAAGCTGTCTGGGTTTCAAACAAACATCTTACATTTTCAGAAAGAGAAAAACACCAATTAATAAAATCATATTATTTCCTTGAAAATTACAGGCATAAGCTCAGCTTCATGTCATAGAGAGGAATCAATATATCCCGTACGAGTCAAGTCTTTGTCGGGCATTTTAGAGCTTGTTAGATGTACTTTTGCCTTTATCTTTAACAAAGGGTATGTGGTATCCTCACTCAATTCGAGCACTGATTTTAAGCAAACACACAAAGCTCTTCCCACGGAGGTATTTAGGCACAGTTAAAATGTTGCTATTACTTCACAGCCAAATATCTACAGTAGGAAACCACATTTCTTATTATAAAAATGGCAGTATTATATAACTTATTAAGCAAATATTTTAATATTCCCATATAACTGTATTAAAGAGTGAAATCATTTGAGCTTTAGAAACATTTACTTTGATAAATGCATGGCTGGCCTTGTTTCGGTCGAGCGGTGTATATTAAGGTTCATGTCAACGATCCAGCCCTACCAAATTTAGTTTATTCACATATCGAATTTGATGGTCCAACAGCAGTTTCAGCATTCATTTATCTCTCCACTATATGCACTGTCGCCGCACACTAGGGCCTCTAACTACCAGTGTGGGAGTAAACTCTGAGAGAACTACCAGTGTGGGAGTAAACTCTGAGAGAACTACCAGTGTGGGAGTAAACTCTGAGAGAACTACCAGTGTGGGAGTAAACTCTGAGAGAACTACCAGTGTGGGAGTAAACTCTGAGAGAAGCGTGAATAGGGTGAGGGCGGGAGCTGCAGCAACTGCCAGTGGGTGACTGGGGTGGAGCAGGTCAGGGGCGTCGGGGGGCGTCAGCCAGTTGTCAAAATGCCGCCTCAAATTCAAGTGCAGCCCAAGGCGGCTGTCTAATCTTGCCTAATGGGAGGGCCGGTCTTGGGCTCACGTCTGACCCGAAGGAACTCAAAATTTCTTTCATTATGAACATTAAAATGGGTCATTCTTGAAAATCAATACATGAACGCCTTGTATAGGACAATTCACCTGTGTCTTATGGATAGTCAGACGGAAAGCAAGCGTGAACGTCGTATGGCGCTAATAGCTATTCAGAACATGTAACAATCAAAGCCATTGCAAGTAGAATGGCTTTGTCATTTGGGTTATGATGGGGCCACTTTGGTTATCGCCGCCAACACCGTAATACACCGGTGACCAGTGAAAGGCACCTCCCTCACTCAGGCAAATAGCTTCATACAACAATAGAATGCACAGCACCATCAGCCACACAAAGGTGTGTTGCGTGGGGGTAACTAACGTGAGGTAGCTAACGTGAATAACGTAAAAAGCAACAGATTTGTATCAAGTTGCCTGATGAATTGAGTAAAATGTCTTGGGTGGCAACAAATTGGCCACATTTTCTAATTTGCTTTCCATAGACCAACACTGTTGATATCCTCCACTTGTGCTTTTAACACACAACGTCGTCTTTTGGACACACAAACTTTTCCATACCTCGGTGGAAACACTGGTTTTGTGGTTATTGCTTTATAAGAGAAGTCAATTGGTGTGTGGGATGGTGTAGATATCTAGGCTGAGGATCTCAGACTCAGGGCTTTCGTTTGAATAAGGTCAGAAGAACCAATCCCCCTTTATCCAAGTCTTAGAGTACAGCAAAAAGAAAGAAACTCCAGAGGCATTGCCAGCACACCACAGAACATAAATACATACTTTAATAATATCCACCCATATGTATCTTGATGCAGACATAAGGAAATCTGTGGGTTCATCATAGCTACTATGTTTAGCTGCTGTATCTTAGTAGCACAAGAATTAGCTATACAAATGGAACATTTTAATAATTAGCATCAGTAGTCAGATATATCAGTTGGGAATTATTTTCTAGAGGCCTGCTGCTCCAAAGGCAAACTCAGATATTAGGCTGTCACCCTACTGACAGTTGTGTTGAGATAGAGGTTAGGATTAGATCAAGGGTTGGGGTTAGGTTCTGGTTAGGGTTAATGTTGGAGTTAAGGGCAGAGACAAGGAGTGATGATTGTCCAATGTTCTCACAGGGCATGAAATCACCATTAAGGCACATGATTATTTGCCTCTGGATCACACTTTCTCTCTCTTTTCTCCCAATTTATTTTTCTCTATAATACGTATACAGACATATGAACACACACACACACACACACACATACACACACACACACACACCCACACACTGAATAGGTGAAATGGGTTGAGACAATCTCTACATCAGCAGCCAAGTCCAGCAGCTGACAGCTGGAGCAAATAGTAATGTTGGAGTGTCTCCCTTTCAGATAAACACACATGATCAAACCATTTCACATGTTTAATTGAGCGTTTTCATGTAGAGGACATTGACTTCAACAGCAGCTTTTGTCCCAGCTGAGAGATGTTATAATAAGATAGTATTATAAATCTTTTCACAGGTGTGTATGCACTGATTCAATCTCTATGTGTCAGAAATAGAACATAATATCATTATTCTAGGACGTTATCTTCTTAAAGTCCACCACAGTGTCGCCTGTCCGGTGTCCTTTTAAATCCAAACTCCGTCCTTACTGTCAGAACACATACAGCACAGCCTACAACGCAAGCAGTAACACTGCACATTCAATCCAATCTCTGTTTTTTTTCTGTTGCAATAATACAGCAGTCTAATTGGCTCTGACAACCTGGCCAACTCAATTCCAACCAGCTTCTCTCAAAATACCTCTCTATGTCTCTAATTAGGTCCAATCAGCTGGAGTGATATTTATCGATTCACCTCAATCTTCTCCCTCTATCTTGCTCTCTCAATTTCTCCTCCCTCTCTTTACCACTGTCTCTTTCATCCCACTCTCCTCCCGACACTCTGTCTCATTCTATTCTGCAATCTCTCTCTCATTCTGTCTCCCTTCTCTCTATCTAACCATTTTCTCTGCGAAGGAGACCGTGTTCTTCCTCACTTTTGCTAATTTTAGCATCAGTAAAATAATTATGATTGATGCAGGTGTCTTTCTCTCCCTTCAAAGCCTTAAATGGATAAAACAAAACAAGCTTAGAAACTAATTAACGTGCAAGCAGGAGTGCAAGAGAGAAGCTTATCAGCCTGCCATCATCCTGTCTGCCCTACAGCTTTAAATATCATATTAGATATCTTAATTGTTTATTTTGACAGGAGAGACTAGGAAAAACCTTCTAATTTTCATAGTCAACTGATGTGCTTTATGTTTCTCCCTCTGGCTCCTAAACTTTCAGATGGACACAGGCGGCTTTTTACATGTCAGGATTATGTATTGTCTTATTTCATCTGTGCAACAATTTTACCAATTCAAAGAATCAAATACTAGATAGAAGACACTAGACAAATACAAGACAGTCTTAGTTGAAATGCATAGATTTCTCAGTACAACCATGTAATTCTGTAACTACTGTAATTCTCTCCAGATAGGAGAATCTGCAAATTATTTAATACAAATGTACTAGACAAACAGAACCCAAATAATATTGAGTGGTGTAAATAATGAGCACAATGATATAGTGCCCACATTCCACAACCCCTTGTACCTTATTGCTTACTTCAACAATACTGTGTCATCGTCTTAAAATATTGTATATGCTCAGCAATCACTTGTGTGGATTTAGTGTATTCTTTATCTAGCCTATATGATGTCCACCACTGACAGCACTATTAGACAGGCTAAACCTCTGTGTATGAATAAATGTGCCTGCATAAATTGTCACAGAGTTGAGGAAATAAATAATATTTAGCTTAACATCCTATCCAAACACAACACTTTACGGAGGGCGATGTTCTCTCGGCTGTCTGGGGACATTGGGATTTGATGGTCAGAACAGATGGAAGAATGGCCCTTACTGGCCCCCAAACAACACTTCCTGCCGCATCTTTACTGCTTTTAAGTGTCAAGTTCCGAAACCGCTTAGCTTCAAAGGTTAGCCAGTAATGTGTTGATGTGTGCTATGCTGCTGGTTGTTAAGTAAGCATCTGTCTTAGTAGGAATAGATAATGATGATGTCAGCTAATTTTGATAAGAAAATACAGAATCTAACGTAGCTACTTTAAAAATGAATGCCTGAATCCACATTCCCCCCATATAAGTATCTTGACTGGAATATCAAGTTTATCAGACATTTATAAAGCCATGCATTGTACAATGCAGTCTGAGCTGCATTGTACTAATGGACAATATTGCTTGCCGACAAGTTGACTATAAACAAACGCGAAATAAAGATATTTCTACATAACTGCTTGATGAAACACAAAATCAAATCAGTGTCCCCCCTCTGAACAAAATGCCATCCTGTGGGGGTGAGTTAATATGCCAATATCACAGCCAGTCTTAACATTAGCAGGTATCACTGTGAAACATCATCATTTCATTATTCCAGGAGAAAAATGACTTATTTTGAAAATGGAATATTAAAATGATTTAAAAAAAATTGTAATGTGCATCACCTTTAACTGTCTCTTTCAGTCCGAAGGCGTGGACATAACCTTTCCTTTTGTTCTGAGAGGGAAGTGAATTGCTTCCACATGGAGTGGAGTGGTCTAGATGGCACTTTGCCCTTCACATAACCCCCGTTCTCAGGCAGACTGCTTTTCCTTCTGATCTCTTCCTCCTCGTCTTTTAGTCAGAGCACAGTGCAGTGTGTGTGTGTGTGTGTGTGTGTGTGTGTGTGTGTGTGTGTGTGTGTGTGTGTGCAAGCGCGCGCGCCATGGTGCGAGGCTGTGTGTTGTTTCTGTACCTGCATTCTGACATACTGGGCTTTGATCAGGTCTGAGCCCTTGAGGCAGCCTGCCACCGGCCTCCAGGCAAACTCTCTCTGTATCGCTCTCTCTCTCTCTCACACACACACGCGAACACACACACACCCACACCCACACACCCACACCCACACACACACACACACACACTTAAACGGGTTCATTCCCAGCAACATACATTTTATGCTTTTATTAATTTTCCACACGCATTCAAAAATTGGGAGAAATAAGTGGTGTTGTTCAGGAAAGCCAGGATGAAATGTGATGGGGTGAGGTGACTGACACTTCAGGTTTGATTGGATTTAATGTGGTTTGATTGAGAGAGTTGGGCTGTGTGACTTCCTCTCGTTTCTGGACTGATGCTACCTCCACTCTGAACCCCTCTGTTAGACGGACAGGGCACTTTCAGAGCAGCCTGGCTCAAAGCAGCCACCCCACTGGTTTATGATTAGTGCTTCCATGGCCTGAGAGTGTGTGTGTGAGTTGTAATTTGAAGTGCTTAAATTGGATGTTCAGCTGCCCATGTCCCGACCCACTCAACTAGGCATAGGAATTTGGAGTGGGGTGAGAGTCAGGGGTGTTGGTGAGAGAGAGGGCAGTTGCTAAGTCCATTAGGCCAATCATGGCCGTATGTTAGTGATGTTTGGGTGATTAAACTACTTGTGGGTTCAGTTCCTTCCAGTTGCTCAGTAGGTGGCCTTGCCTGGAAATATCATTAATCTCTAACTATTAATAAACATCCAATCAATTGAAATGTCATCATCAAAATTCTGTTATATTGGTTTTCAATAAATATTTTACCCCAGAAAATGCATTATGGGTTGAAATTATAAACCTATATTTTACCTATACACACCAATAATGGGGGGTCAGTTTTAAACCTACAGTGCATTTTACCTTTCAAGATCAATTCGGAGTGACTGTAGATGATTAAGAAGCTGAACTGAGTGGACGAATGAGTTTCAGGTTGATGTCCGACTGAAATGAGTAAGTCATCTGAATACAACTCTTTAGGTCCAATTGAAATAAATAAATCTCACGAATACACCTTTTGATTGTCATAGTTCTGGTGTAAGGACAGATTGTCAGAGGCAGAACAGCGGTTGGAGTAATCCATGTTTAATGAAGTAACGAAAGAAACAAACTTACAAACTTAAAGCAGATAATATGACTGGGTATTATAGCCTACAGCTAACAACCAAAATAAACCACACTACTGTGGGCAAACATTCAACATAAATAGGTTCCCCAATTGGAGGCAATAACGAACACCTGCCTCCAATTGGGGAGACCAAAGCACAAAGAGGTGCCTAGAGGCACCTCTTCTGGCCATGTCCTGACTATGGCCCCAGCCAGCGCAAAGATGGCTAGGGGCATAGCCAGGACGTGACATTGATTTACAATTGTTTTGTGTTTGTTCTGCATTTTATTATTTCTTCCAAACAACGACTAAAGGGGCTGAATACTTCTGCAATCAATTATGTGCTGTTTTGTTTTTGTAGTTAATTTAGGGCAATTTGCTAATGTTTTGTCACTTTGACATAATGGACAAAAACTGCTAATTAAATTCATTTATATTTCATGTTGTTACACAACAACATGTGGAGAAGTCCAGGGGGGTGAATACTTTCGAGAGCCACTGTCTGTCAATTATTTTGTATACTGAATCTGGGTACTGTAATTTAGAGATATGACTTGATGTAACAAAGAAAGGCAGGCTGTAGCACAATGTGATATTCCTGCTCACTAAATGATTTCTGTAGCTGCCAGCTGGACCAGAGCCAGGTTCTAGTCAAGCCAGGCCAGGAGCTTCTCCAGAAGGACTTTTGAAAATGCCTTTGTGACACACTGACATAACACACACCCATGTCTAAACATTACAGTCAGGTAGGCGAATGGAGAGCATTGACTGGCCATGGGCAGAGTGTTTGGGATGACCCTTTTAATAATGCTCATATCATTTTTTTAAGGTGAATGGACACAATATTCCTTAAGTCTTACATTGGCAGTGGGAACCAGAATAGACAGGTTAAGAGGAGACATGGTGGTGAAAGGTGGGAATAGGGAATTGAACCAAGGTTTCCCGTGGTGGAGTGTTGCCACAATGGACAACAGCTCTGCACCTGTTTCTTTAACCCGATTTCCAAACGGAGCAATGTATTAACACCTTCACACTAATCCAAACCAGCAGGATAGTAACATGGCATTTCATGGAATGACAAAGGCAGCGGCTCAGTAGTTTTACTGTCGACGTGGTTATTAGTTCAGCCCACCGCAAGGTTAACGCCAAATCTTCACAATCACAGGCATTCTAATGCGTTGTTGTCATCACTAAAACGTTGTTGTCTTAGAAACGCCGACTTGACTCAAATACTGAATGTTAGCAGGTGCAGATGGAAACTCCAGATCCACTTTAACTCTCTGATGCAGCTAAGGGCTGTCAAAGGAGGGGGTAGCCTAGTTACCGAAGGGTACTGCGACACCTGGGTAGGGCCCATCTGCCACATTCTGGACTGAGTCGACGTCATTTATACCAAGAGGGGTTGGGAGCAGAGAAGCGCAAACACTGAGGGAAGGTTTCTGACTGTAATGTTGACTGCCGCGTTTATTTAGTGTAGCTCCAGCTATCGCCATAATGACGCGACTCATGATACAAACGATGCTTTATTAAAAGGACTGTACACAGCTGTTGTTTCTCTACCGAAATGTGTTGGAAATGCAATGGATGTATTTTGTTATATGATAGAAGGTTTATTTTGGTTGAAGGGAAGCAGTTTCAGGTATTTATCCTTAGGCCCGTTCTAATGCAAACCAAGGCTGTAGGTTCTGAAGACACATTGCATCTGTTGACAGTGTCAACGCTGGTGGCTCTGCCTTCACGACAGCAATGCTTCTGTAAACAGTGTGGACCCTTTAAAATCTCCTTCCCACACAGAATGTAGACAGTACCATGTCACGTCATCTGACTGTCAGAATGTTGGCTCATCTCCATCTAAACTAAAATGAACTTTTTGCACGCACACAGTTTTACAAGATTTCAGCAAACCCTGGCCACAGAGAAAGTTCAGCGAAATGAATAATCCTGCTCAACACGTTCTCCCACAATTTGGGTTAAAAAAGACATGCAAAATATGTAAATGACTGTGAGTGAGGGTGAGACCGCCAGCAGTTTCCCCTGTTGCACCTGGCTGGCAGCAGCCGTGAGAGGGACGCCACGTTCCCCAGGGTTCAAAGGCCAAAGCATTGATGTGAAAATCAATGGCCAGATCCCCCGTGGCCATCCAGACGACAAGAAAGCTAGGGAATGTTTCAAACAAATAAATACCGGCTTTTCAAGGTGCCCTCTCCACTTCAGAGCAGAGGACTGATCTCCGTGCTTTAACCCAGAGGAAAACATATAGAGAAAGAGAGAACGGAGGAGAGCAGAGTGGAGGGTTGATAAGGCTCTCTCTTTTCAGTGTTATTGTTCCTTTTTACCTCTGTGCTGGTTGGTCCTCTTCGCTGGGCCAGGGACAGCGTGACCACAACATCAGAGTGTTTGGTAATAATGCTTGCTGTACAACATACTTTAAACTAGCAAACAAAACCTTCCATTTGAAGGTATGTTTTAAGGAAAGTCAATGTGGCTGCCTTTCGAATCAAAGCCATATTTTTCGAAAAGCACCAGGTGATGAGGAGTGATATGTAGGTTATTTAAATAACTTTGAATAGTGACCTCCCATGGAGAAACACTGCTCAAAGAAATTGACGGAACAATTAAATCACACATCGGGTCTCGATGATTGAAAAACAGTTAGGTCCGGAAATATTTGGACACTGACACAATTTTCCTAAATTTGTCTCTGTACGCCACCACAATAGATTTGAAATGAAACAACTGAGATGCAATTGAAGTGCAGATTTTCAGCTTTAATAAAATTTATTCAAAAATGTCATATGAAATATTTAGGAATTGCAACCATTTTCATACACAGTCCACTTATTTCAGGGCTTAAATGTAATTGGAAAAATAAACACAATAATAAATAAAATGTAAATTTTTGCTGGACCACTTAAGCGGAGCTGGCTAAGAAGAGCGAATGTCTTTTACTGACTGCCTGACTGACATACAACATACAGTAGTTACGTTATACTAAGCCTTAACTTAAACTGTATGCGATCATGTTGCGACTTTATCTGGCATGGAAAAGTTCATCTTCAGTGTTGCTAGCAATTGCTAAATTCTTAGGAATATTCCTAAGAAGATAGTAGATACTAGCAAGCCTGTTACTGGCTATTACTCTGTTAAAACGGCCAGTCGAAAAAGCCGTTTGGAGGTAAACTTAATATGAACCGTTTGTCAGTTTAACACAATGCTCAATGGTGTCAAGCGACTAACGTGTAACCTCAAATAAAAGCTAGGAGACTGCACTTAAGCCCACTATTTATCTGTAACTTGGTAAACAGCCAAAATAACAAAACTTGTGTCAGTGTCCAAATATTTCCAGACCTTACAATATATTAAAGATTATATATCAAAATCTTTACTGTACATTGTGTAATTTGTTAAGAAATTACAACAACGTTAGGCAGGATGATGTTGCAGGCAGTATAACGTTCACCACAGCATCTCCAGACTCCAGACAAGAAAATGGCAGACCTAACAATTCTGGTGTTTTCTGGCGAATGCCAGTCGAGCTGCATGAAGCTGGGCTGTGAGCTCAAGTCCCACTAGAGAAAGTTGGGCCCTTATGAAGCCTGTTTCTGACAGTTTGGTCAAAAACATGCACACCAGTAACCCAGTGGAGGTCATTTTGTAGGACTGTCTAGGGATGTCACTACAAAATATTGGATGGGAGGGGGCTAAACTTTGTTTTGTGTCTGGGGATGCTCCCCAAAACATATTTTCCTCATATATTTTAGTAACAATGGGTGTAAAATCTATCAAAATAAGGTTATTTTTGGTCAATGCTGGCTAAAAGTATACCTGTCTCATAGTTTGTATACCTGTCTCAAGAATTAAATTCAATCTAAATAAATTAAAATCCGGTCTTTGTTCCTCCATCCACAAAAACATCTGTACTATGTAGGCGAAATACGTTTGTAAACTATAGTTAATAGTAAATGAACATTTACATGTTCTGCTTGTAACCGAGATCTCTCTGAATCATTCTGAATCATTTCAAAAACATATTTAGTCATTAGCCCGTTCATCTCGGAATTAATTAATTAAAACATTTGTCATAATTACAAAATTTAACAACCAGATCTCCCTTCCACTGAATAGAATACGTTGCAATAAGTTGACTTCAAACCCAGAAAACATGAATCTGTGACAGTTTTGCAACTGTGTTCCTGATGAGTATTAGTGAAACACAATTGTTAGCTAGCATTTCATTAATGGGAAATGTATATTTTCAGTGATTGGTTGGTGTTGTCATAAAAATATACGACCGTCTGCTATAGGCCGCGGTCCCCAATTATTGGAAACATTACTATTTTGTTAAATTACATTATTATTTATTTGTATTTTTATTATAAATAACAGATATTAGTCTTCTCTGACGTGTCTCCTAGAAAATATTAGCCAGCTTTCTTGCCTTCTGGTAACGTTCACGAACTGCAACATGCCTAAAGAATTTCCATACATGACATTTTACAAACAAAATGTTTTTTTTTAACCTCCATACATTTCTATACAAAATTGTGGTGTACTAGTTGAAATTCTATATTGATTAGCAAAACTCACCATTGCTTTCCAGTGCTATTACATTTTGAACTTGACAGGATTTCCTTCTCCGACCACTAGAAACGTAAGATGCTATTTACAGATAAGCAAGGTACGTTCAAAGTATCAAACGCAAAAGAACATGCTGCCAAATTAACACTTTTCTATATAATGTCTAGAATTTGTAAGTTTGATGTGATGGAAAGGTTGATGAAAAATGAAATCATGGAGAAAATATATTGACTGCTAAACTGATCTATTTTGGGGGAGCTAAAGCTCCCCCAAAATAGGCCTAGTGACGCCCTTAGCACTGGCAGTGTTCCTCCTGTCTCCTCACACAAAAGAGCAGATACCGATCATGCTGCTGGGTTGATGCCCTTCTACTGTCCTGTCCAGCTTGCCTTGTGTATCGACTCGTCTCCTGGTGTTTCCTCCATGCTCCTGAGACTGTATTGGGAGACACAACAAACCTTCCTGCAACAGCATGTATGGATGTGCCAATCCGGGAAGAGCTGGACTACCTGTGCAACCTGAATGGGTTGCAGGTACTGCCTCATGCTACCAGTACTGACAAGGACGCTAGCAAAATACAAAACTAGAGAAGAATCAGTCAGGAAGTATGAGAAAGCAATTGTCTGTGGCCACCACCTGCAAAACCATTACCTTTTTGGGGGTTGTCTTGCTGTTGCCTCTCCAGTGCACCTGCTGTCACACTCATTTGCACCCAAACAGCTGACATTGAATCACAATCACTGGACAGATTGATATCCCGGAAGTTTATATGACTTGGTGTAATACTGTGATTATTATGTGTTCCCTTCGTTTTTTTGGGCAGTGTACCTTTAACCTGCATGTATATCCATCCATATGCTATGTATCAGTACCACAGTCCAGTACCTTCTGTGCATTTAGCAGCTGTGAACCTGCTGTGAATCATATATACCTTTTTCATATTCAGTATATATAATCACTGGTGGTGACCTAAGTCATATATATGAGTGTGCCGAATTGACCATCCAGCTATTATTCCTTACTTACCTCTCTGAAATCTCACTTTTCATCTATGATGCCTAGAAGCCACTTAAACATCCTACATGGCTATGCCAGAATGGACTGAAGTTCATCTCTTTCAGACCACTAACACTAACCTTAAACACAAACAGAAAAAAAAGCAATTCAGGTCCTTGCTAATGACTTGAAAATATATGTGCACTTTTGTAGTTATCAGCCTCACAATCTATCGAATAGCATCAGGAAACATCAGTACTGTATCTGAGGGTATCTAAGGGTTTGATGAACTCCCTGTGAACCCATGGAGTGCCATCCTGTTTCTCTAAGTATGTACCAGAGGCCCTAGGGCATCTGGTTGCTTTACACTAACGAGGAGACATAAAATGAGTTCAATTATGATCGTCCGTATTTAAGAAATACAAAAAAGTGAAGGTATTATCCCAGTGGACCTGAAGTAGGTGGTGTGTGTGTTACACTGCGACAACTCTGTTAGACTGCTGCCTACGGGCTGCACTCGGCAAGGGCGCTCTCCCTTCCGCTAGCGATAAAAACATCCTCTCACAAACACAAAGACACTCTCAAGGCTTCGTATAATTAAAAAGTAGAGCATATGCAAATTAATTCCAGTCACCCGTTGATTTTTTTAAAGGATTGAAAAAAACACCAGTATGTGTGGTTGTGTGTGTGTATGTGTGTGTGCATATGTGTGTGTTTATTAGGGTTAGGCAGTATCCATATTTTTGTTTTTACACACAAACAAATGGGCAGTATGGGATTTTTAATGCTAATTCAAACAAGTATAATTGGGTATATTAATCAAAAATATTAAATAATATAATATGTGCATCTCCCTCTCTCTCTCCCCTTCCCTCTCTCTCCCTCTCTCTCTCAATATTTATGTATACAATACTGTTCAAAAGTTTGGGGTCACTAAGAAATGTCCTTGTTTTTGAAAGAAAGGCAAATTCATTTTTGGTCCATTTAAATAACATCACATTGATTAGAAATACAGTTTAGACAGAGTTAATATTGTGAATTACTATTGTAGTTGGAAACAGCTGATTTTCAATGGAATATCTACACAGAAATACAGAGGCCAACACAGCAACCATCAGTCCTGTGTTCTAGTAGCATATTGTATTTTCTAATTCAAGTGTATTGTTTTAAAAGGTTAATTGATCATTACAAAACCCTTTTGCGATTGTTAGCACAGCTGAACACTATTGTGCTGATTAAAGAAGCAATGAAAAGGCTTTCTTTAGACTACTTCTGTTTATTCAGCATCAGAGTTTGTGGGTTCAATAACAGGCTGAAAACGTCCAGAAACAAAGACATTTCTTCTGAAATTCATCACTTTATTCTTGTTCTAAGAAATGAAGACTATTCCATGCAAGAAACTGACAATAAACTGAAGATCTCGTACAACGATGTGTAGTACTTCACAGTGCAAATATATACTTCACAGTGCATACATATATTATATATATGCACTTCCTTTCAATCTCTGAAATAACAGATATGGAATCATGTAGTAACTAAAAACGTCTTTTACATACATACAAATGTTATACATACAAACTACAAACATATATATTTTTCTCCAGATTCTTCAAAATAGCCCCCCTCTGCCTTGATTACAACTTTGCACACTCTAGGCATTCTCTCAAACAGCTTCAACCTTTGCCTGGTATTGTATATACACAGTGGAGATATTCCACAGAAAATACACCGCACAAATCAGAGTGGCACCAATTCAGCGGGTAGCTTCCATAAGATTCTGGAAACTACCCGCTGGGCCAGCGCCACCTCTGCAAACAAGGACGACGTTTGGTGAGCTATTTGAGAGCTCCCAGGGAGCATCTCGGGGCCGAGGCCAGTCGCAAATAGAACGAACATGGAAAAGAGAAGTCTACAAGGCAGAGTAGGTGGAGTTGGAGGTGGAGTAGGAAGAGGAGGTGGAGGAGGGGGGCGTGGAGGAGGTGGAGGAGGAAGAGGAGTTGGAGGAGGGGGGCGTGGAGGAGGTGGAGGAGTTGGAGGAGGGGGGCGTGGAGGAGGTGGAGGAGGAAAAGGAGGTGGAGGAGGGGGGCGTGGAGGAGGTGGAGGAGGAAGAGGAGTTGGAGGATGGGGGCGTGGAGGAGGTGGAGGAGTACGATGGAGTGTAGGAGGGGGAGGTGAAGAAGGAGAATGGGGGGGTGATGGAGCAGCTGCCAAAGTTACGACCGCCAGTGCCCATTCCTCCCAAACAACCACCGGGAGGACGTCAAAGAGACAAAGCTGCCTCCCCATCACCTCCCTCACCCTTCTCTTTTAGTTCCCTCTCTCTACCCCAGGTACTATATGTATAAACATACCAAAAATATAACCAGAGCAGAGTCATTATAGAGTTGTACACAGCTACCGATTTATTCGGAATTAAATATATTGCATTAACATTACCTTGCTTTAGTACCTGGTTCATTAAACAAAATATTACAACAATGTTATTACCCTTTTAAACAGCCGTGAAAACAGCTTGCTAACATCAACATTAACAGTTTAGCTTGAATCACTGGAGATCTCATTAAGATAAAATCAAGGAAAACAGTAAACAGTCTTTAAAACCTACCTGTTCTAGAATGCATAATTTCAAGCAAAATGTTGTACATTAGTTTCTCATAAGAAATGCACTTATAATTTATTGTACTCTTTTCTTTAACATTCTCTCCGATGCTATGGGCTATGGTTCTAATAGATCTTATGTCTCATTTCTGATATGTTTTATCTTTTGATGAAGGGATTAGATCCACACATCTTTGCAGGTTTAAATGTAAATTTTTACATACATACATTTTTTATGCCTTTTTTGCTCCATATTTTTTTAACTGTATATAGCTTTTTAAGTATGTATGAAACATATGCCTAAATCTACACATCCAAAATTGGAGGATTCAAAAATGACAAGGTAGTATTTTTTTTGAAGAGTGAAAGGGAGTACATGGCAGATTTGAGCATCCAGTGCTGGAAGGAGGCGCAGAAAAGCGTTACTGATTAACACCTCTTTATCAACACAACAGTCTGCCCATTGTTCTGTAGTAAGAAGGCCTAATCCTGCTCTTAGCAGCCGGGAGAAAAGCAAAGGGTATTGTGCCTTTTTATCCTGCTGGGCTTCTCTGGGCTTGATGAGTTTGCCCTTCGCATGTCTGTCTACAAGTTTACCTCTTGTCAGCATCCAGTCAGTAGTAGTGAATAGAGCTGGATGAAAAAAATCCATATCATGATAAAGCAACAATGATCGTTTTCACAAGTTAATGTGCCCCACATATTGTTTATTATTACCACATGTTATAATATTGGGGTTAATTTTGTGGAGGATTGGTTTGTGATAAAAAAACATCAAGGTAACAGCAGAATCTTTGTCTTGATACAATGTAAGACATCCTGGAGAAAAACACAGGCATGCTGTTCAGGCCAAGACTACCACTGAGAAGCACAGATGTCACCATTTGCTGTTTGTCCACAGGCAGAGTATGTATTGTGTGTGTGTGTTTTATGTGTGTGTGTGTGTGTGTGTGTGGCTGATAGTTTCTTGAGAGAGAGAGAGGGAGAGAGAAATATGGCAGATGCTACTGTTTGAGGTGTCCTTGAAATGTGTCCCTGACCACCAATTAGTGTTTGCTTATTTGACCAACTCGCGGCTGAGTCCATTAGCTTCAACTGCAACCTAGAATGACCTCTTTTGACCTGTTGTGTTACCTTGGCATCACTGCCCATGGCACTGTGACCAACACAGAATGCCTCCTTAGCTGTTTGATGTTTGTCATTGACAAGCACTGGCCCATTACATTTTAGTAAGAGAAACAGGAGACCTGGTGCTTTATTGACATTTCTAGGGCTTTACCATCATCTATTGATTCTGTTGTGACAATTCTGTAAGCGAATATATGTATGTGTTTGCGTGTGTGTTTTGGGTCCAGTTTTCCAGCGTATGTATTTGTGAGAGTCTGAGTGTTGAGCTACTCGTTTCATTACTCTCCATGTTTCATTCATGAGTGCTCTCACCCATCTTACCCATTCTCCCCCTTCCTACCCATTCTCCCCCATCTTACCCATTCTCCCCCATCTTACCCATTCTCCCTCAGCTCTCCCACTCTGCTTGCACTGTGTTGTTCTGATGCAGGACCCAGTCACGGAATGAGACACCAGCCACTCATGCCAGTCCCAGATGCACACACACCCACCCATATAGCAACAATGTAAACCATATTCAGAATATGAAGGGGGGGGACATCAACTCACGAAACCGAAACCAAAAACAAAACTCAGCCACTAATAAGCCCATTACCAGTCCGGGTATATTTTTGGTATAGATTCCAAGTGGTTAAGCTAAGGATTTTTGTTTGAGCATTCTATAATATTAATTTCTTGTTTTTAATAGGGCCTCTATTGTTTGCTCTTTGGGGGGGTTAATGCAAGCTGTATAAGCACTCTTTGACAAAATATGTATTTGAAAGGGCTTTATAAAATACATTTCATTGATAGAAACGGTGGAAGCTCATATCGACACCAAATGAGAAAAAGATTGTTCTCCATGATGGTGACCTGATCAGCTGTCTTCACTGCGCTGCTCTTATCAACCTGTTGGATTGTTGGTCTCTCCACATATATTACAACCTGTACAGACACAAGTACAGACACACTGCCACCAAGGAGCCATTCATTTTTTATTGCAAAAGTAAACACTTTATTGACATGAGACACTTGAGGCTGAAAAGAGGAAAGAGAAATAGGAATGGAAGGAAAAGGAAAAGGAGATTAGCGATAAAGGGCGAGAAGGCCCAGGACTGTGGGGATACGAAAGAGTCTGGTGGCTGGTCTTTGTGTCCAGTAACAATAAGTTATGGTTCTAAAAGAAAAGCTTGTGAAAGTCTGGATTTTGGTGTGCATGTAGCTCTCACACACACAGACACAACTACATACAACCACACACAAAACACATACGCTCGTACTGATTGGCTGTGCCTAGATAGGGGATAGGGGATGATGTGGTCACCTACAATATGTTCAAGACAGACCCTTATGTAGACCCATCAAGCCCACCAACTCAGGCATAAAGCACTCAGAGACAGAAGGACTACCACATTGGGTACAACATCAACCAGATTGGCAGACTGGTAAAATCACTACTATACAGATTTATAAAAAACAAAATACACACAGTCTACCTCAATGATACACCTACTGATAGTAGAAAGAGGAACAACAGGAGGCAAAGGTACTGACTCAAGTTTCCTTTCTGGCTTGTTTTTGTTCCGTTTTTTTCGGAGAATACTGCTGCTGTTGGTCATTTTATTTTTGGAACGATTAGACCCTCATTTACATATCTTCCCCGAAAAAACAACCGTAGCCTATCTACTAGGCTGCGGGCCCTTCATCCATATGCATCTAATGTGAGGAGATACTTTTAGAGAGCTTCTGTGCTATGAGCTGTGAAGAAAAGGACTTCACTGCAAGGTTTGTCTGGTGTTCAGTTTAATATATGAATGATATGCAACGCAATACCGCCACATTTAAATGCACAATTAATTCCAAGATATGTAAGCTATGGGTCATTTGAGTTGCTCTCTGAAGAATTCTATGGAAAAATACTTTTTCGGTCGTGAGATTCAACAGAGGTCAAAAAACAAACAATCGAAGGCTGTTTGACATGTGAGACCCCTGCTGATGTATAGCAACCCTGCCTGCAGTGCTGCTTCTCTGGGAGCTGATCATCTGCTTACAGTGAGATTCTGAAGCCCGCAAGTCAGCCAATAAAAAAGCTTGACTGGCTTTACGGAAGTTCAGAAAGGATATGGGTCGAAATGACACTGAGTATGTTTACACGCACGCTGATTAATCATTATTAAACTGATTATGGCATTGGGCCAAGTATGGAATGAGTCTTGTTAACACCTTACTCTGCTTATCTTAATTGGTCTAAGGTCATAACTGATGTAACCATACAGAGATTAAAACACCTGGTTCCCTTATGGCTGGTCGCTTAGCGATGCATTCTCTTCCTGTCTCTCCGACTCGCAGAGGTACTTTGGTAATAAATAGCCTACGAGTTGTTTATTGAACATCAATACTGTAGCATTGTTCTGAAATATACCAATAAATCATTTATTTGTATAGATACTTTCTGGAATGACTGTTAAGTTATGAAATAATTGTGAAAGTGATTCCAGTAGCACAGCTTTCTGTGGTATTCTTAATCTTTAGTTGCTGATAACCTCGCCCTATCCTTTAGTAACACCATGTGTGGATATACCTTAATGCTATGCAAAACTTGCAAAAATGTGTTGCTTTCCAGGGTGCTCTATCTACTTGATCAACAAAGAACTGGGAAGATATGTAGCCTCAAGAAATTATTTGGAGGCTTTATCTTTCAATAGAATTTCTGGTCTTCTTAAATTTCTTTCCATTTTCATGATATGAAATATTGAAAAACTGCAAACATTTAAATGTAACCCTAATCTATAGGCTGTATTTCATTCAGAAAGACCATAAAAACATTCAAACTGCTAACAATTGCATTTTCTCAAAACAAAACAAATCTCACACTGTATTGATAAAAAATAGTATTATGAGAATGGATTCATCAATCAATAACCATAAGGTTTTCCAGAATTTGCACTTTGATTTACATTATTTTAGTTTTGTTTAGAGTGTGTGTCGTATAAAGACAAAGAAAAAAATCCACTGAAATTCCACAGTAATTCCCAAGTCTTGACAAGGGAAAAGGTGAATATTTGTACACAGGTGTACGGTAATAGTCATAAAACAATGGTTTTCTTCTGTGCTGTCTCTGAACCGGGACTAAGACTTTAGATTATTTTGACTGTTTGACTGTTTCTACTGACTTGAGAAAGATTTCTCTGAATATTTATTTCTTGGTCCACATCCTGCATGGTCTGCCACCATCAATTGGTATCTTTAAATTCAACAAAAAGAACAACTGTAGGACAACTGTTTGGCTACTTACTGTATGTACATTTGTTTTCCTAACGTGCAAAGATTCAAAGTACAAGAAAAAGGGTGGGCAGCACAGTTGTCAGTTACCTATTTCAGTTTTTGAAAGTCCAGATTGATGCAACAGTGAAACAGCTCAGGTTTGGTGGGACTCTCAGTCCAGACATCCTCATTGTCATTTCATATACAAGAACAAGGCAAAGTACAATTGAATCCATTTTGAGATCTTTGTTCTCCTTTGTCATCCTCTCCATCGTCTATCTCTCCTCATTATTCCTCTTCCTCTACATCTCTGATGTGGTCATCCTTTTTTCCAAAAGGTTTTTGTGGATTGCTTGTTTGCTATTTATGTTTTGTAGTGGTTAAACTTTGACCACTCTGTTGAGGGTAAGAATTGCAAGTTTGACTTTGGTATATTGAATGACAGTGTTTGATACACATCAACATGGGGATTAATGAAGTGTGCATGCAGGGTTTAGCAAAATATTAAATTAAACTGAATTAAGTCTGAAAACAGGCAAATGCGGCATATGGTGAATGATCAAATGGAACTGTAGTTGAGAAACGGATAATACAATATGTAAATAGTCTCATATAAACAGTATTAAGAAACATGGTGAAAAGCCTCACTTTTCAGACCAGAGTTGATGGAAATAAACACGTCTCTAGAAAGAAAAATTGTTATGTTGTTTTTTCATTTATTAAAACCAAAGATAAACACAGCCTTTGCATGTCACAAAAGTTATAGAAAGAAAGGGGGTAACTCAACTCCCGGTGCTGAGCTTAAAGCACTTGTAAGTCATATTTAAATCTATGGAATCAAAAAAGGAAAATAAAAACATTCCCATACCACTTCTTCTTTCAAGTGTGTTGTTAAGAGAATGAGAACAAAACCGGTAACTACTTATAATAAACTGCTGTACTGTTACAGCAGGGAGAGCAGATCATTAATAAAAGCCCTTGATTACTTAACAAAAACATCCCGCTATACATAAACACATCTTGGCCCATTATAGTGAGGAATGGGCAGCCGACATTCTGCTGGAGCTGGTGTGTAATATCTTCCTTTCAGTTACTAATTTGAAGTCTCTGGACTATTTCCAGACCACTTAACTCAGTGTCCGCACCTGTTTTATAATGGACATGGAAACAGGTGTTTACCCACACAGCTGTTCACAGTAACGTTTAATTTTTCCATCTGATGACAAGCACATTTTTCTAACTGCTTGGTTAATGGGTTAGGTTTAGGGTTTGGAGTTATGGCTAAGTTTTGGAGTTAAGTCTATGTCTAGGTGTAGACATAAAAGTAAATGTTTTGAGGTTGGGTTAAGCGTATGGTTAGGTTTAGGGTTAGGTTAAAGCATTTTTTTTAAAGTAGCCATAAAAAGTTATGAAAACATGATGTGTTTGTGTGACTACTCTGTTGTCTTCCTTTCCTTCTTTCTAGCAGCAGGGGAGCTACTTCATGCTGGGAGCCCCAGCCATTGGCAACATCAACGGTTTAACTGGGACATTCCATGCACATACACATACATACACACAGCACTTTCTCTGACATACAGTATACTGAGGAAACCAGCTGGATTATACCAGATTGTTTTATCCAGAGTATTTTATCGCTTTATTTCCCTTTTCTTCTTGAGAGAATGTCTACCAATATATACCAGTTTAGAGTGCTAGACAGATAAATAAGATGTGTTTATTTCCTCATCACTGATGGCGCTGTGAGCCAGACAGGAAGTTTGTCACGCTTCTTCTTCATGCTCTCAGATGTATTTTTAAAGTCCAGAGGTTGAAGTCTTAGGTTTTCTGTTTGCTTTGAACAGCCACACAAGCCTACTATAGTACCAGGTCCTGGTTCCCCCTCATGCCACTTTTCTCTGTCACCTCTAATTGCAGAGCAGTGAAACAATCATTACCTCATTAATTTAGTTAGGAAACATTAACTCTTCATCTGCATTGAATTTATCTCAGATTTCTACACCATGTAAGTTGCTATCAAAAATAGTGGTGAAAAGAGAGGAGAAAACTGTTGAGGAGAAGAAATTAAGGGAGGAGAAAATTAGGGAAGAAAAGATTAGGAGAGGAGAGATGAGGAGGGACGAGAGTAGATAAGGGAATAGTAGAGGAATAGAGATGAGTGGATGGGAGAGGTAAGGATGGGAGAAGAGAAAATATTGGAGGGGAGATGACAGGAGAAAAGAAACAAGGAAATTGGAATGAAGGGAAGAGAAGGTAGAACATTTGGCCAAAACGCATGTGCCTCCCCCTCCTCTTCCATCTCTCTCTAAAACCGTTAGGGCGACATGCCCGCACTGCAGAAAGAGAATTGGGTTTCTTATTAAGCCCCGTGAAGTTGAATTTGCGGTCAGGATGTGCGTGTGTGCATGTCGTGTGTGTGTTTGTGCTCATCGTGCGTGTGCGTGCGTGCGTGTGTAATGAACTCAGTAATCCACAAACAGGAGCACTCTCTTTTCTATCTCCCTTGTCCTCCACCGCTTCCTCTCCTCCTCACCCAGATGTCCCGCACCTCTTGTTGTCCCTCTCTTCCCATCTGCACTTTACGGACAGCTTCCCTCTTCTCCCTAAACTTCTCCTCCCCCTCCTCCCCTTTTATCTGTTCCACCCCTCTTTGTTTTCGGCAGTGCCCCTTGGCTGCACTGTTGGACACCGTGCTATTATCGTCATTATCATCACGTTAATTTTACACTTACAGAGTGAGTTAATGCAGAGTGAGTTGGGTTCTGTGTTGCCGTGTCCTTGGGGGGAGTTCGGTGTAACACTCGGTAAAGCAACACTGGCTTTACCAGTGAGATGTGTAGCATTAGCTTGCATCAGCCCAGTGCTGCTCTGAACTAAGCTGAATGTTGGGTAGCCTAGCGCAGCTTGATTAGATTAGTCACATGCCAGCTAATAGGGGTATCACGCTATGTGGGGGGGATCAAAGCAATTGTTTCCCCCCCTGAATGAGAAGTTGGGTCCGCACAGACTCACTGAAGGCACACCGAGTGCACACAGCGGGCACAAGGGGAGAGGTTGTCGCTCACAACCACACGGAATTTACATGAATGGAAACGGCTCCTGATTAAACTAGAGAAACATGCAGTGTTTGGTGTTGTTATTAAGCCAGGGGGTCCGACGGCTGAGGGAGGGAGCAGGAGATCCCCTCCGGAGCGGGTCAAGGAAATGGGTCGGCCTCCGAGTAACACAGACAGACTGATGTCTGCACTTCCTTGAAGACATTGATTTACAGGCAAAGGGCACGCTGCACTGCATTGAGACACACACATTAGACCCCCTTCATACACTCACATACCCTGCCTCCTACTAGCCACGCGCTGGAAAGGAGCTGCCCTCACAACGGTGCCTCTAAACTGGGTTTAAATCCAATTCTATGTGCTCTATAAGAGATTCCGCAGCTTCTCCCATCGAAAAATGGTGTATCCGTCAAATCTGGTCTCCTATTTTTGTCTGGCAGTGATTAGTCCAAATTTAAGGACAGTCTTCCTAAGTTTCTCACCCGTAACACCTGACTTCAGCTTCAGCCTTCGCAGGAACACAATCCGCATCTGAAGTAAAATGACATTGACTTGTTCTGGCCAAGCTTTAACTCATTGTCAGGACTGAAAATAAGGAATAGCAAATTTCGCAAATATATAGCAAATATTCTGCTACAATGCCTGGATTCCCCCACATAGACTGTTAAGAACTGGTGGTAAGGATGTATTCCAAGATAAGCTTGATATTTTTCAGAAAACTGGAGACCTGCTGCTCATTGCCATGAAGAGAGAAGCATTGATGTGTTCTGGGCCAAGCAGTGATTATATCAATTGGAAGGCAATAGAATAGTATGTTCTTGTAGTGCAGTGAAAGCACACACCGTGCCTAGCTGTCACACTGAAGTGACTGGAAAAGAGAATATGACTTACTGGTGGAGCCAGTAACAAATCATTGTTATGGTTATTGTTGTAATCATTGTAATATACTTATAACATCTAAATACAGATGGACCTAGTAAGTGTACTGTTAGGACATGTAATAATCCCAAAACAATTTAGGGTCCATTTGAATAAACAGCTAGAATTGTAGAATTATCCCAGTTAAAATGTTAACTATATAGAGGTTTAATGCCCTTACAAGACAAAAGAATACATCATCTTGTACTGAAAAAGAAAATAGTCAAATGAAAGAAAATAGCATACTGAGAAAGATAGGCAAGTTGGATAGAAAACATGTAAAATGCACAAACTGACTGATTTATTGTATCTGTTACTGTACACATGTAGAGATGCTCTTCATGTTATGTACCTCTGTCTTCCGGGAACTCCACTGGCTCCCATCTCCCAGGTCATTGGTTATAAAATGAGCATGCTCCAACCTACATCTCTGATCTTGAACCCCAAAACCAACTCTCTGGGTCACTCATGTCATCATACGTCATCATACCGTCCAAGCTACAGTTTTTGAGACAGGGCTTTCTCTAAGGCTGCTTCAAGCCTCTGGAACTCACTTCCACATCTTCATCCACCACCTCAAGCCTACCCCTAGCCCCTCCCCTCTCCCTAGCCCCTAGCCCCTCCCCTCCACTCTCCCTAGCCCCTCCCCTCTCCCTACCCCTAGTCCCTGCCCTTTCCCTTCATCCGGTGTCATGTCTGAGTCCTTTACTTTACATTTGTCTGTGCATTGTGCATCTCTCTCTTCGGATGTTGTTTGTTTTCTACCTGATGTAAAGCATCCTTGGGTTTCATGAAAGCACCATATACGTTTCATATATATATAATACAATACAAAGACAAAGTGCATTTGTGTACATTGTGTAGGCACAGGCACTTGAATGCAAGCAGGTAGACAAGCACACAATGGATGTTCAGCTTGTGTCGGTGTGAACACTGATATATGTGATGTGTTTGAAGACTCAGCACCTTGGCTGGATCATTGATGTGAGCAAAAGCACATCATTACCCTGTGAATGTCTTAATATGATCTCTCTTCTAAAACACTGGCAACTGGGACAGGAATTATGAAATGTTTTAAGAGTCACACTCCAAACTCTAAAGATTAATGGCTTATTTGAAACAATGCTGCATTTGACCAGATAATTGATCTCCTTTAGTGTCAGTGAAGGATCATTTGTCTTGTCTGTTGCTTGCTGTGACAAAAATAACACATTATATTATCAAAGCAAGCCCATTTTGAGGGATGCTCTGTCTTCTGATTTAATCTGCTTTGAATGAGGCCATGTAGGAGCGAGGCAAACTGCCCTGCTTATTGTCATGTTAATAATTCAGAATACATTGCTGCTTTGGTAATTTATTTGATAAGGGACTTGGAAATTAGGATTTCTCTCCAGAGGGTTCATTCAGCACAAATACTTCAATAAAAAAATGAATAAGTAAGTAGGTACATTGAATAAGAAAGTGATCTTGTGCCATATTCTTACCTAATCTTATGGGTAATTAAGAGTAATTTGTAATGTGGAAGAAATGTGAAGTCTTTTTGATGCTGTGCCTCGTCTAAGCAAAGGTTTTGCTCAATCAAAAACCCAGAAAAGGACAGACAATAACTTGTAAAATCATTAAAGGCTGTTGCCAGAATGGTACAGAATAAGTAAAATATCCTAGAATATAATGCAGTGGATAGAATGACAGAGACCATTTGTTTTTAATGGAAGGAAAATGGCTCATGCCAGTGCTAGCAAATCATAGTGGAATTTGATCAAGGAAAAAAACAACATTATAATCATAATTGTAATCTGAATAAATGGGTGTGATTTCTTTGTACACAAACATTGGAATCATTGGACAATGGCCAAAGGGTTTGCACTTCAGTCTCTTAATGTATTATAAACATTTAGAGAGCAATTACTATTCATTTCATGGCAAACATCCGGCATTAGATAGATGCAGTAGCCTACAGCTTTTAACCATCAAGACTGTTTACTGTATAGGCTCCGGTTTTGAATGAAGCTTGTCTTGAGAAAGTCTTTGCAGCTCTGGTGTTGACAGTAGCAGTTTCAATCCCCTGGTCTTTGACGTTCTATATGGTATTGATTGATAGTGTACCACAACCCTCATCTACATACTGTCACTTCTGTGGGACACTGTCAGAAAATCCAAAGGACCCAGCACTGTGTACATACAAAAGTTTATGTATTCACATTTATATTTAAATGTAAATTCATGTATATTTATATTTACACTGTCAGGCTCCGTGCACCTCATGCATAATGTGCTGTATTTACCAAGCAGTAGCATTAGATCACGAATGCATAATATTACTGTTTATGTTTATGTATTGGTATCTTTAGTCTGAGTTCCCAAAGCTTCAGTCCACATGACCTTCTGCCCGTGTGTTTATTCTCCACATGGTCTCTGCCCTAATCGTGGAGAACAGGCTACTCTACGCATTTTTATACATTTTGAGCAAAGATCTGCAAGTCTACGTAATGATTGCAGTACTCATGACTAAATAACAGGATTGAACGTAATAGCAAAGTGTAACGTTACTGTAAGACAAAAACCACACAGCACAGAAGTGTGCATGATTATTATTGAATTCATATATAAGCAGACACTCTAACTTGTCCATTATTTTCATATTGGTCGTCCGTGGGATTCAAACCCACAACGTTGACATTGCATTTGTAGAATAGGACAGGGGACACATGGAGTATTTGAATTACGGAGCAGTTACTTACAAACATTCTTGATCACCATCTGTATCTTCTGGTGTCAGACAAAGTGAGTCCGATACAACAGCCAAACCACATATCACACCCTGCTGTAGAACCAGATGGTATTCATCTTGGGTCTTGGTGAACATACTTTCTGTTCTGATGCATTGTCAGGAGACCATTAGGATACAGAATATTATCACTTGGGGTGATGTTTTCACAAACATTACACAGTGGGAATGCAATGTGTCATGTTGTCACCAACAAAATGTGTAAAGGTCCAAGGGGGCTTAATACTTTTGAGAGCCACTGTACGAACAAGAGATGAACTCAATGAATTTCAGCAATACATGGTATAATGTGTGGTGATAAATACTGTTGGGTGGCAGATTAAAGGAAAAACCTTTGTGATGTGGGGTTTATGCTGTGCAACCTTACCATAATATCCCTCGCTGCACACTACCCAGTTGAGCAGTCTTTGTGACTGAAGATCCTGCCACCCGTCTCCCAATAAGCAACCGTCATTCAAAGTCACTCAGATCCTTTCCAACTGCCAACACAAACCAAACGCGAAGTCAACTGGATCTGCTCTGCATATTTATAAGTGCATAACTGGTTGTCAATTGCTTAATTTCAGCATGTGTTACACATGTATGGAAGCATCTGTTATGTTCATCAACAAATTTTTTCTGTTTTTTTTATAAGTTTGTCACCCATCTGTAAATAGATACATGTTCCAACTGTAAAAAGGTATATGTTCCATAAATTAGATAATCTACAGTGTGTGCAGGTGGAATAAGGTGCTTGGTATGTATAGTGATCAGAATGCAGCTCTTATCATTACTTTTTAAAGCAGAAAGGGATGATAAGTGTCCTTTTTTGGAGTCGTTTGCAGATCATTCCAGTCATTGCATGTGGAGAACTGAAAAGAATGACAGCCAAATGAGGTATTGACTTCAAAGATGAAGCCTGTTAGGGATCTATTTGAGTCCAGAATTCTATTGGATAAGCAGACATTGAGGAGTGGGCAAAGTAAAAGTTGGTATTTGCCTAGGAAGGATATTTAGATAAGTTGGTACCAGTGAGTCTGACGTCATGTCTGCAGCGAGGGCCAGCTTACCAGAACATGATGATCGCAATGGAAACTATAGGGGTCACTGGAGAGAAAGCGTTTGGCGACGTAATTAACAACACCTCAATTATTAAGGTGACTGTTAGCGGCATTGCTGTCAATTAGATGATCAAAGATGGAAAGATGGTCATTTTTACAAGAGTATGTTTTTCAGCATGGGTGAAGGAGGCTTTGTGGCAAGATAACAAACCAATTCTGTGCTTTTGATTTTATACTGGAGGTGGCTAACATGGGTCTGGATGGATCTAACCAGATAGAAAGATTAACCTACTCCAGCCTAGACCGAAATTTGTTGAGAATATTTGTAGGATGGGCAAGTACAGATCGTTTCCAGTCCAAGAGCATGTTTTACTAGAATTGAGGAGCATTTGGAGATCAAGGTAAGTTAGAAGTTGTTTTGAAGCATAGTCAGCACAGAGTTCAGGAAGGGGTCAGATGGGGTCAGAAGGGGTCAGATTTATACAAAACAGGGTTTTCTGCGTGAAGAAGAATGAGAGAGTCAGAGGGATCAGGTGCAACATAACAGATGCGCTCAGAAAATAAGGTAGACTCAAGGACCAAATCCCGAGGAACACCGACTGAAGCAATCTGTGGTCCAGACCAGTGATGGGCAACCTGGATGGGGGTGGGCGTCACAGATATTAGGAACTGGTCGTCAGGGGGCCACAGATAACTTGGAATAACATCAGGCGGGTACAGTCATCAGGGGGCCACAGATTAACTTATTAACAAACGTATTAACAGTAAACAGTAAAAGGTCTGATGCTGGTTCACGTATATCTGGGCAATTTTTTTATATTGAACAACGTGCCATTTTTCCGCTCTGCTCGTCTCTCCCGGGATTCAGCGTGTTCGCTGCCGTGTATTTAAACACGTGAACCTTTGAACACTATATGTTTTTTGGATGTTTTCAATATGATATTTCTGTAATAGGTATCATCATGTGTTTTATGGCTCAAACATCAGCACACACTCACCTACACTAAGACACTACAACAGCTTTCATAGACCCTGAAATTACTGTTATATGTGTAAACATGCAAAAAATGACATTTATTGGATCCATGGATTTATTTGGTTTCAATAATAACTTTACAAGAGGTCAAACATGAAATAGACCATATATTTATATTTTTTACTGTTTTCTGAATTCATCCGAGGTCCGCAAAAAGAGGGTGTTGGCCTGTGCGCCGTGAGGTGCCCATGCCTGGTCTAGATCAAGCCAGTGATCTAGCGGTAGGCAGACAAAGCCAGGGGTCAAGCGGCAGGCAGACAAAGCCAGGGGTCAAGCGGCAGGCAGACAAAGCCAGGGGTCAAGCGGCAGGCAGACAAAGCCAGGGGTCAAGCGGCAGGCAGACAAAGCCAGGGGTCAAGCGGCAGGCAGACAAAGCCAGGGGTCAAGCGGCAGGCAGACAAAG
>JACXGJ010004791.1:0-43029 GCA_016801105.1 Esox niger
AATGAACACCATACAGCTCAACGTATCCCACACAATACACTAGAGAGGCCCCTCACTAAAATGAACACCATACAGCTCAATGTATCCCACACATTTCACTAGAGAGGCCCCTCACTAAAATGACAAATTAACCAATATCGGACGTCAGGAATACCGTAAGGTTTCTTCAAGTCTTTATTCCCCCCTCACTAACCCAGCCCATAATATCATTACCTTGAAGCAGCCCAACCTATTAACTGTGCCCAACCTAATAACTGTGCCCATGCCTAAATGATTATCATCCATTATCAGTTTTTTTATCCCCACAGTATGGACTATACAAACGTAAACACCCTACCCCCCCAAAAAACGTTTTACTTTTTAAGCAGATGGAAAAAAATACTGTGTCAGTCTGAAAGGAAATTATGCTGATGATTTTTGTTGCTGTTGAGCGTTTTGCCGCTACAGTAGCGCCTTTGAACATTTGCTACAGCTGACTTCATCACTTTCATGTCTGTTCTGAAAACTGTCTCAATACATTTTCTACTTTGCATGAAATATAACTAACCTGTAGTTAGATTTACCATCAGCATAGCACCAGTCTGCTTCAAGTTCCCTGCAGACACTGAGATAATCAAGCATGTACCTATAACATGCAGAGATCGGCGGACACGTTTATTGAAGTCATAAGCCTTTTCCTGACAGGTTGACCCCTAAAACCAGTACATGAACCACCAGCCTGGAGCCTGACTCACAGTCACCCAGCTGCACTATTCATAAAGCTATCAGATTGAGTTTCTCCAGGCCTGTCCATCAGGTGTACTGCAGTGGGATATCTACAGCCAGTAGCGGATGAACCTATCTCTCTCTCTGTCTGTCTGTCTCCATCAATTCCACATTTCAACATCATAAACCATCTAACTTAGGCTTTCCGCAACATCTCTTTTAAAAGCAAGTGTGATGCTCAGGGGGATAAAAAGAGGATAGGACAGAAGCTGAGCAGGAGGGAAAGTGGCAGAGATGGAGGGAGCAGGAAAATCATGAAGGAGGTGACAGTGGAAAAGGAGTCTAAATAAAACCAATGGTACGTAGGTGACAAAGGAGGGGTGGAGAGAAAGAATGGTGTAAAGGGACAGGAGGAGGATACTGGGGGATGGAGATTGAGAGACAGATAGCTCAGACCAGGTTTTGCTTTCATTAAACAGGGAACCCTGAGCCAGAGAACAGACTGGGAGAGTTAGTCAGAGATACAAATGAGCTGCCAACAGGCTGCAATGTAATTAGATGGTGAATGATGGGGGCTGGACGGCGTATGGAGACATGGGACCAGGGACCCATCACTGGCTGGCAGAGTTAGGGAAGATCAAGCACCCTGCTGCTGCTGGCTCTGAGTCTCTCTGCCTCCTGTATACAGCCTCCTGATGGATCACCTGCCAAATCGCCACAGACATTCTCCACACAACCCATAGTTATGATCACACCCTAACCAAACAACTCTACTGACATCACCAGCGTGCAGCTGTAGACTGGGCTCTGGCTAGAGGAAACACAGATCTCACCGTTCGCCACCTTAGTTTTGGGCTGGCTGCATGACATGATTATTAGAAGTGTTATCAGAATTATCATAACAGGGGAATCAATTAAGTTAGGGGGCATGCACAAAAAAAACGGAGGATTATCTCTGAATAAATTTAGATCTGTTAAACGGGTTACATATCAATAGAGTAGAAATCAATCAGCACTGAATACATAACCAAATTACAGTACTGCTTGAAAAGGAATAGCATGTTCTCCGGGTGGAGGGTGATGCCTCATAACACTGGTCTAAGGGAGAGTGAGTAGGAGAGGAAGGAGTGATGGAGAGAAGGGGGAGAGAGGGGGTGAGTAAGGGGAGAAGTAAGGGAGAGAGGGAAAAAAGAAGAACAATGACTGAAGGAGAAAGGTAAAGAAAAAGGGAAGGGTCTACCACAGTGTGGACAAGAGGAAGGATAGTGAGGGTGACAAAGTAGATTAAGGAAAACAAAATGGAGGCAGAAAGGAGAGACAGGAAAAATTAGGTTTTATTGTGTGACAATCCAGTTAAGACACAAGCTGTTTAAATCTGCTTACTGCAAACACATTCAACATGACATAACTTTCCTGCTCGGGGGTTATCATAGAGGGCAGTGAAATTGGGCAACACTGCTCAGGTTTAAGGGATAACAAATTGAGAATGGATGCCACACTCAAGCGACTGCTTGTGGAAGTTTGGGTTCCTGTAGGGTTCAGGTAGAAGACATGAGAGTGCGTAGGGTATCGGGTCAACGATTCCTAGTTGAGCAAGAAGCGTGATAAAAACAGAACAGCACAGTGCTGTGGAAGACACATATCTCAACATCAACAGTCCTGAGTCCACTGGAAGTTGCTGCATTACTGCAGGGACAACCACAAATTGGACATCATGAAATTGGGGATGAAAATGTGTTGAGAAATACAGAAATAGATAATTCTGTATTGCTGATATTAAACTAACCCTACTGACCTGCTAACAGAAGATCTTGCATACATTTTTTATTTATTCTAATTTAATGTATTAAAATGTTAATACAACGGGTCATTTAGACATTTCAGCTAGTGCTTCAGGGCTGACAGATAACTCCAGGTATTTAGACAAGCTATTTAGACAGTGACACTTTTTCCTCTGTATTCCAGCGCTGTGGAGGTAAAATTATGCAGTGACAATGGATGCAGACTGTTAACTTCAATTTCAGGGTATCTTGATCCATGTCGGATTAACTATTTTGTAATTAGAGCACATTTTGAACATAGCATCCCTTTTCCCATGTTATGAGGCATGGCTACTACAAAGGTTTTCATGACATCGGTCTTTGATTGAAACACAGTATTCAAGCAAATAAAAACGTAGATGAGCGAATTCTGAAGTGCCAGACAGAGAAAGTCAAAAAAACAGTTTGTCTCAACCACAGACAGAGCAATTTGGAACAGAACGTGATGACATCACACTGTCACTGTCTCTCGGAACTCAGGGACATCTGCTCTCAGTGTGTAAAATTGCTAAGAAAACACAAGGGCTTAACATGTCAAAATCTGTTTCATGTTTGACCATCAGTGTTGGGAAACGATACGGTAGTGGGCACAATGTGGTGGATTAGCAGATGATACATATTGTGTGAAGTGGTGTGTGTGAGTGTGCACGTGTGTGTGTGTGTGTGTGTGTGTGCGTGTATGTGTGTACAATGGTGTGAGTGTGCACGTGTGTTTGTTCAGTGGTGTGGAACAGAGGTGTCAGTGTTAAGGACCCGTCTGATACAGTGGACAGAACCCAGACCTAACACTGTGGTAAGGAATGACCCCTGAACTAATAGTGTGTGTCAGCAGTGAAAGCACTCAGCAGGAAAATAGACAATCAAGTCGCCTTACTTTATTTCTCAGGGTTTGTCTCAATTGCCTGAGGGCAGGTTTTCCCTTGATTTCCCAAGTGCAAGTTGAAATCATGACTGTGTGGGAAGCAATGTTTTCCCAATGGATATTACACCCCAGTCAGTCTGTTCATAGGCTGCCTTCAACAGCAGGTTTCAAAGTCACTGTGTTTTTAGACTTGGTCCCATATTACACCCAATTTGGAGTTCTCAGTGCACTGTGGTCAAACTGGTGTGTAGTGTAAACACTCCGAACCCTCAGAGCCATCAGAAAAGTCACCAGGGCAAACCGCATTGAGTCGACCCAGAAAGGAGATCTGTGATGCTAGTCTGTGTTTGTACCATGTGACTGCACCACAGACAGGGCACTGGCAACCGTTTCCCTACCAAAATCTTTACAAAATAAGAGCATGTGCAGAGTTTTGTACAATGCTCTCATTATCTACAGAAAGGCTGTTTATTCAAAAGCAGTGTCATGGAAATTACCAGATATGATGAAAAGTCTGAAATTGAACAAAAAATTCTGACTCAAATTGAACCTTCATTAATATGTGAATTGTAGGAAACTGCACAGTGGTTATAGTCTTGACTGCAACACACTGCCTGTTGAATGACGTCCGGAGGCTAATTAGGAGTTAACCCAGCCCCCCCCACACTTCCCCCAGGACACTAAATGACCATTGTAAATAATCCTTTCAAAACAGATGGGCTATGTACTTACAGAACAAAGAACAGATACAACCAACATCTATTTAACAGAATAGCCCCATGATATGATCTGTTAATCACTTTCTGAGATGTGAGCCATAAATAAAGGCCTGTTGATTATTCATTTTATCTTATATATATTCATATATAAAAATGTTGTTTTCACAGCAGCATTTGGGTAATGTGAGGAGACTATAACATATCTGGAATGAATCAAAACGTAGAGTTGGAATCAATGCATCAATGCTAGCTCTTAAATGGGCTGTATTTATCGTTATAATGGAAAAACCTTTTCAATGATTGCATTGCAGTTACAGTATTCTTCTACTATTCATCCTGTTATCAGTGAAATTTACATGTAAATGTTATCTTTTGATTTTAAAGTTTTTCAGGCAGACGAAGAAAAATTACATACAATACAGCTCCCCAAAAAGTTTAATAGGAAAGTTTTGAGTGAGGAACAGAAGTGTTCAATTTGCAGTGGTCTCTAAATTTTAACCCTTCCGTTTCTTTCGACTTTTTTGTAAAGAAAATAAAAAGGTGCCGCGGTCTCCATCTTTTCCAGAGCTGTAGTCGCACCAAGACCAGAGTGGGTTGATTAAAGTGTGACGTTATACGGGCACTTGCAGACACCGAGAGTGTGAGAGCATGAGCAAACTCCTGCACCTTGTGCGCGGCAACGTCCACAGCGCAGCTCGTGGCCACATCTTTTCACCGAGCTGACCTTTACATTAGAATTCATCTATTTGCTTCCAGAAGGCAAGTGAGCACAGAATATCTCTGGAGGTCTGAAAACAGGTTATGATGACATGATTGGCTGGTCAGGAGCTGTGTCGTTACCCACAATGCATTAAGGGAACATTGTGTCAGAGTGAGATTCACTAGACAGTATTAACAGTACACATAGAGCCCGAAGCCACTGAAAGAGCCGCAGAACTGAACTCTCAGGCTGACCCCTAATGCACTCTGCAGATTTGCATTAATGTGGATAATGTACCATATTAGCTACCATAACCTGCTTTCATTCTGTTTTCTGGCTATTTATTCACAAGTCCGAGGGTTCACAGGGTTGAGTTCCAACTGTCAGGGTGAACGCAAGAAGTCAACTTCACCCGTAAGATACCCTCCGGTTAATCCCCAAGAAGCCTGGATGAGGTAAAACACCCCCAGCGTAAATACTTTTCTGATTTTCATGGATGACGAGTGAAGTCTGCTCCTATGCAATTAACCTGTGTGCCGAGGGTCTACATGGGTGGACACTTCCAGATGAAATTGGCCACGAGGATCACTTCCTTGACACGATTGCTACACTTCAGTGAGATTGACAAGCTGAAAACATAATTACAAACCCCCTTTTTCGCCCCACTGCAAACACCTTACATTGAGTTAGAATCCAATAGATGTTGAAAGATAATTCAGCCCATAAACTGTGACGACCTGGGAGCATCTCGGGCTCCAGCATTGTGTGATGGTAAGGTTGTAAGTTGACATATTCAAATCAAGGCTCTAACTATTAACTGCTCTGGATAAGAGCAACCACTAAATTACTAAGATATAAAAAGAAATTCAGCACTGTATAACGATATTTTCATAAAATTAGGAAAAAATGGGACAAAAGCACACATATTTCCTTTACTATGATAGAGATTGTTCATTGTTCGCAACATGAACCCCTCCGCTAATTTACAGGAGTACACCAAAAAAGATCCCTGTGATGATGTTGGATAACATCTATGCTGGGATCAAACTGTGTGTGGTGTGATAGCGTCCAGTGGCAGACAGACATGGCAGTCTTATCAGAGCCTCCTGTCAGACAGAACACCGCCACCTGTCTCGCTGACACATCTAGATAGCTGAGACCAGACAGACACATACTGATTTAATCACAGATGGGCACAAATACACTCATGCCTGCCTCTTCCTTTTCCTTGTCTCCATAAATGAACACACACACACAAACACACACATGGTACCTGCCTTCATTGATAGGAACACAACTGTGAAGGTGGGGAATACATAACATAACTGGAAATGCGGTTGCTGCATGTTATATAAGCAATAATGCATGAGTATCCAGGTGCTATATATGCACTAACACACAACTGACTATGGATGTCAGGGAGTTACTATACACCTGATGTGAGAAACCACAGGGATGTTGTGTGATTATGTGTATAATACACATGCCAAAGTTGTTGACCAAATTAATATTGATCAGAATCACAAACATCTTTATTATTATTATATGAATGTGCACATTTTCAACCATTATACATGACTTGGTAGAATGGTAATGCTAATGGTAGACATACTGTATATGGACAGAAAGGCAAAATCATACAATTAAGCAATAAGGCACCCGAAGGCCCAAGCACTGGAAGAGAAACTGTTCTGCAGGGAGCATTTCTGAGAAGCGTACAAATGTGTCGCATTTCACCATTGCAGACCCAAACCTGTCTTGATGGAAGAGTTAAAGATGGACTATTCAATTAGTGCAGAAAGCCAGATCCTCAGACGTACTGTGATCTCTGTGTTGTTTAAGTTTTGGAATTTGAATGATTTAGACAAATGAACAGCTAATGGTACTCAAGCTAATGGTGTAAAGGCGGGTATCTTCTCAAGACAACCACAACCTCCATGGTTCTGTGTCTGTGTTAAGGAGCAGGTTATTTCAACTGCACCAGACCAACTGATGGTCGACCTCTCCAGGAACATGAGTTCCATGACAGGAAAGACCTGGTAAGCCATTAGCTTTGTATGCATACACACTTGTTGCAACTCCAGCAAAAACGAGATTCTGAGCAGAATTGTCATTTTCAGAATCACCACCTTTTGATGAATTTCATAGTTCTGGAAAGTGATCACCAGAGTACAGCCAGACAATGGCTAGTTACACAACGGTTATATTAAACAGACTGGTAAACAGGCTATTGTAGACTGACTGATTAACAAACAATTGTAAACTGATTATGGTAAACAAACTATGGCAAAACGATTATGGTAAAGAGACTGGTAAAGAGACAGGTAAACATATTATGTTACACAGAATAATAAAAGAATGACAGTCCAACAGACTAAGAGATAACAAAACAATGAGTGAAGAGCTTAAGCTGAGGCTTTACTAAGGTTGAAACTCGTGTTTATCACCTGTATTTAGATCAATGATGTCAAACTGAAGAAGCAGGATATAGTATGCTTAACAGACACTGCTGTGGGATGGGGATTACAGGGCCTCTTACAACAAAACAATTGTTGCAATAAAGGAAAAGCTGCGCTGCCTTGGTGGTATTCTTATTCTTTCATGTTCTTTGTTATGTATTATGTCTTGGTTTACGGAAAAACACCTGAGACTCCGTGATCTCTAGGCTTGCTAAAACAAAAAAACTGTCCCACCTTGTCATATTAGTGTAATGTATGACATGTGTTATGTTTCCTCCCCATAAGGAGTAGTTGCTGCTTTAGGCATAGCTAATGGGAATCCAAATAAAATCATGAATCCTACATGACTTCAGCCACCAACTTGGTTTCTGGCTCTGAGAAAGCAAACACTATTACTACAGTAGATCAATTATGCTACTCTGATTACTCTTGATTTATAATTATAGAGCTTGCAGCCTGGTCGGCTTTTAGTCTTAATTCAATAAGCTTGTTTAGGCATGGCAGTTAAGGTGGCTTGCAGCTGTTGGTTTATTAACTCAAATTGGCTAAAATGTTGATATATGACTAAAATAGTTTTTTTACTTAGATCATGGTAACATTTAAGTATATTCATGATTTTTGCATACCATTATAGCTAAATATTGTGAACAAAACCAACGTTCCCTTTAATGATTAAACAACAAGCAGGCATTATGCTCCAATTTTTCAGGATTGTTTTGAATTGAGGAAGTAGGCTACTGGAAGACAGCGCTGGAGCACGTGGCCGAAATAGATTGTAAGCTTTATTAGAAATATTGCACTTAAATGCCATTGCCAAAAAAGCGGTCAGTTTCATAGTCCTTTGATGTGACACCTTGTGAAATGCAAAAAATATGACATCTTTTGAAGCATAAACAGCAATATAAACATGTTGTCAAATCAACTGGATGACAATAACAGCCGGTTTGCACTGGTAATGAGACTGTGCTGTCATTGTCAACATGCTTTTCTGGGCGCTTCACCGGGAATGTGATGAGCTGATTGGCTAGAAACATCAAAGCTTAAATTAATCCGGGTTTGCATGTATACAATTCAATATTTTCAAAATATATCCACCCAGGTGTCATCTCACTACTCACAGGCGTCAGAGTCACATTGCATTTCTCAGCCCTTTTGTTTGCTTAGTTATTCGGTCCAAAACACCTCGACCAGTGTGCTTTGGTGTCTTCTAACACTGGAAGAATGGGGGCTCATTGCGTGCCAAGGTACACCGGAACATTGCAAGGGGATACACAAGGGTGACCACATTTTCGAACCCCCAATTAGGGATCCATGTGTTCGCTTATGCACGCATGTTGGTCATCATTAGTGATGGGACGTTCGACTCGTTCTGCTGACTCGGATCTTTTCGAGACGTTCAGTTAAAGTTTCGAAATTTTTGAGTCAATTCGTTAATTTGAGTCAGTAATGCCTACCCCCCACACCGAATGCTCATCGTCATAATGCCGTTTACGTGTTTTCTCTATGAAAAATAAAATAGTACATTATTTATTGTACGCTTTGCGTCCAAATATTTGTAGCAAACATGTATATACAATGCTACTTTATATATACATACTTTTCTTTGAGAACGTCACACTAGCAGCTGTTAGACAGAGCGTGGCTACTGAGCTGGAAGCCAGCAGTCGGGGTAGAACTCCGCTGCCAGTCGTTCAAATACACGAAACAACCGTTCAATTGAACGATAAAACTGACTGAGTCAGTCGTTCATGAGTCTTTTTACTTAGGCAAAGGCAGTGGCTATGTATTTGATTTCATTTTTTTTCATGGCACCAGTAATCAACTATGTTAATTATCTGCGTTCAATTATCAGTTATAAACATGTATTTAAGATGTTCCTGCATGGATCTATTTTTGTCTTCGAATGCACATAGAAGTTAATCGGAGAACTGAGTTGGAGCACCGGGTATGAAGCAAGTGATCATGTTGTAGTAATCCGCTGTCAAACGTTCAAATGAACGATACAATTGAACGAGTCACAAGAAAAAGGACTCGTGAAAAAACGAACGATTCGTTAGCGAACTGCACATCTCTGGTCATCATGCGTGCTTGTGGTTGGTGGAGCGGGGACGCTTTGAGCTTTGTTGAGAACTGTTGCTTTGCTCCGCAGTTATACGCATTTGTTTGTTTGGCTTTGAATCGTATCTGGAAACATTACAGTATTATTATTATTACTGTGGTGAACCAAATAGAATTTGTAAGGAATGTCAGAAACCGGGACATTTTGGTGTTTTGCAGATATTTGTCGGGACCCGGGACAGTCCAGGGCAAGGGACAGTCCAGGGGAAACCGATATCTGGTCACTCTGGGCTGCACACCAGCAGTATATGAAATGGCGTCCAGGAAAGACAACAGGTAGGTGAATGATCGACTCCTGAACCGGATGGTGACAGCAGGACTCTGACTAATTTAAACAGTGATGTCATTAATAATGGTTTAACATCACTATTTGACTGCATGTCGGGAAATGTCCATTGGCGATGAATAAATCCTGGGAAATAGGCATCATATTGGACAACATTTATAATAATTTAATGTTCAGCATGAAGCAAGTTACATTGTTGTAACACACACATAACTGCTATTTTGTCTAGGTTTAGTGAAATGACCGTGAATACAATCCAGAATGGAATGGCAAGACACTATCCTACCCTTTTTATTGTCCTTATCCCTGTTACACAAGGAAATTAACTGTTTTAGATTTTAAATGGCAGATTACTGTTTTATAGACACAAATACATACTAATGAGTACACATTTCAATATTGTCTATTTAGAATTCTTTAATCCTTAATATTCCCTGCTTTTATTAGGTCACACCAGAGGACAATATGGCACTAACTGGATACAAACTTACAATTGAATGTGTCCATATTACATTTTGAGTTGTTTTTACAGTTTATTGTAATTGTTATTTGCTTTTATTTTTCAAGTCATTATTTCCTCACATTTGTTCTGGTTCTTTGTAGGTCAGACAGCACAGCATGGCGCTCTATTGTTCAGGATAGTGGATTTGATTACTGTCATTCATATGTAAAATATATTTATACAACAAGTTGTTTCGTATGAAAACATCTGCAAATTGGCATATATTATAATGTCATTTGGCCAAATGCCAACAAGACAAGAACATATAAATCAAATGGCTGAATCAGTCTAGCTCTACCCGTGATGGAACTCAAACACGATAGCGTCTCTGAGGTGGAGTGGAGATCTCACCAGATTTCTTCAGCATAAATAGGAGAAGAGGTCGGGGAGGCAGGTGAAGTGATAAGCTGATTGATCTGGGAGAAAGACTGACCGGGAGATGACCTTGAGTGATGTGAAACTGATAAGAAGCCTATTGGATCATTCTAAGATGGATGTGGAGTAAAAAAACGAATATACAACCCTAACAAAGTCAGACATTACAGTGACTTAGGTCTGCTGCTGGATATGGGGATGGATGGTTGTGTAGAACACCAAAGACACCTGCATTTACTTAAATTATAAACCTGATGAATGAAACTAATAGATGAGAATAAGCACATGAAATCTAAATCCTTGCCATGTCCTCTTCAACAGATTGTCATTGACATCCAGTGTAAGATCACTGTGGCAATAAGGATTTAAGGTTAGCTCGAGTCAAACATAGACAGGTGCTTTCTAAAACCTTTTTCCACAGCCATATCAGTATAGCCCGAGGACTGCACATCAACCATTTAAGCCTGTCTACCTGCCAGGTTCAAACAAAGGATTAGGGTTGACACTCATATTAAAGAGAGGTCTTTTGACAAAGGCACTGACTCTAATATATTCACAGTTTGATGGCGCTTTCAAAAGCATGTACAGTGAATAATAAGCCCGCTGACAAGGGCGCAGTAATGGTCTTAAGAATAACAGGCAGATAGAAAGCCTACTAGAAACACATCAGCCAACACAGCAAGGAGAGGTCAATTCTGTTGATCTGCTGTGCATTTAGCCCAGTGGGAGGACGCTGCAGACAGGCATCATTGTTGAGGGCAGAATGAGGGATACTGAAAGTGTCAGTGTTAATCCCAAACTGATGGAGGGATAATGAAAGAGAACAGCGGCCATTTAATGAAGAAATCACTTGACAAACTATCACCAGGTCGAATTCCCTTAGACGTCTAGGCAAAAGTTTCAAAACTGATCTAAAAGGCAACGTAAGCCTTGTTTTAAATGTTCAGGTCCTATGGAGAGGCACAGCAGGGAACTGGCACAGTGAATCGAATGAATGAACACATCCACGGGCTCTACACGGCACTGTTCCCATTCGCAGAGGTTCCCGAGCTGCGGAGCCCCGGAAAATGGACGGCCAAATCAGTCCAAATCAGCAGTATATATTTGAAGCAGCCCGTTTTCTTGTTCCTCTCCTTAGAAAAGGTAATGGAGGCATTACTGTGAGTGATGGGCCACATCATCCACTCCATCATCACCACCATTGCGTCCAGTGGTGGGCTTAGTCTGGCTCCGTGAATCAGGCCATGTCTATCTCAGACACTAGCAGCTCTGGCTTTGTGAATCAGGCCATTTCTATCTCAGACACTAGCAGCTCTGGCTCCGTGAATCAGGCCATGTCTATCTCAGACACTAGCAGCTCTGGCTCCGTGAATCAGGCCATGTCTATCTCAGACACTAGCAGCTCTGGCTCCGTGAATCAGGCCATGTCTATCTCAGACACTAGCAGCTCTGGCTCCATGAATCAGGCCATGTCTATCTCAGACACTAGCAGCTCTGGCTCCGTGAATCAGGCAGAATCTCCTTCACAGTATGAGCAAAAGTGGTATGGGTAGCATTTGGTTGATTTCAGAGGCTGGTCAGTCTGCCTTTTCATGCAAATTTTACACATTTTCTTGTAACTTACATTCCTGGCATTCTAAGAGAACACTAACTCATTGCCCTGACACGCATTTTACTGCCATGGGTTATTCACAGTCTCTCCTCACTCTCACTCCTCAATCAGCATGTAGGAGTGATGAGTAAAAATGGTTGAAGGTTTACCATTTAGAAGGTTACTGAGGAAATGAGTGCAAGGGACCTTAACCTTTGTGATGAATAAATGAATATATATAATCTGACAGCGTATTGTTTGTAAATACACAAAATCATAACTGACCGTGTATGCTGGCAGTTCTTTTTGAAGGTAGCAGGTTACAAGACAAACATTAAAAATATCATGTTTTACGACCAACATCAATTCTCAATGCTCATCATTAGTCAAGTACAGAATCCAGTGAATAGCGTAACAATCATGAAGATGAACAAGGATTGTCGTAGTAACCTATACTGAAGTAACACAATTTATTTCAATACAGTTACAATACAGAACGTAGTTACAAGTCTTTTGGTAAATAGTAGGCTACACAGCATGTGTCAGGAGGTCTCGTAAATGATAACAAACTCCTGAACAAGACACAGCGTTTTGGGAGGTCTTTTTAACGATGCCAAACTCCTGAACAGGACTACAACCCGTGTTGGGGTGTCTCTTTAATGATGACAAACAAAAAAATGTAGACATGGCTATTTATTCTAAAAACAGACATATACCCCCCCCCCCTGCATAATCATTAGTATTGCTTCACAATGAATAAAAAGACAGGATCTGCCCCACTTAATGCAAAATTATCAAACGGACAGGACGTTGCTGCCAGTTCTTGTCAGACATGCAACATGGACAACATTTCTACAATGTTCTTGTAAAGTTTGATCCATAACCCATACAGTACAATAAAGCATATCAGTCTATTCAGCCTTTTATGGGGAACAGGGGAAATCCAAACATTACAGATAAAATGTCCATAATATCATGCATTTAGTTACATTCCAGCTTACTCAGATTTTCACACCTCTCCAGGTGAGCTCAGGAGGGTGGGGGCTGATGGCCCACACCTTCAAGATCTTTAGAGAAGCAAATGTGATGCAAGACACCTGATTAACATCACCAAGGAAGGGTCTGTTGGAGACTTGGTGTGGCCAGACGCTCCTCTTTGTCGAATATACTCTTCCTCAACAGACATTTCTCATTACACTGCAAGCTTCCCTTTATTCCTCCTGACCAGAGATTCATCCCACCAACCAAAAGCTTTTCAACTATCCAATTCCAGTCTTTCAATTCCTTTAAAAAAAAAAATTCTACAGTGCCTCTCAAAAGTATTCATCCTTTTGACAACATGAAATAAAAATGGATTTAATTAGTCATTTGTGCCGCTGATCAACACAAAAATATCCCATAATGTCAAAGTGAAAATAAAATCTACACATATTCTCAATTAATTATAAATAAAACAGTCAAGTTAGACCACAACATTGGGATGGTTTTCTGATGAATTACTTTTATTAATTTATTAATGATTTCCAATTGATTCCTAAGGCAATTCCCCAAATCTCCTTTCTCACTAATCAATCCATCCACGCTCCCTCATCTCCTCAGCTCCTCTGCCAGTTTGTTTCTGTTCTGAATGGAACAGATGAATGGAAGAGCGGCCTGTATGTGTTGTAGAGTTATGAGAAATGCCAGCAAAGTACATCAGCCTGTGCAGTCTGTTGCTCTGTTCACAGAAACACTGACCTTCAACAGACATAGCAAATTTTACTGTGTGGTTGATTCCTAAACAACCAGCTTTCCCCTAAAGTATTTTACCTAAAGTTGCAATTTGTACAAAGATAATAAACATACAGTATATACTTGTTTTCCAATGTTCATAAAATGGATCATTTAGCATTTTATTTTGAAATTTTAAAACCCCTATTAGTATAAAGGAGTTTTTAAAGCTCAATTAACCTTACAGTTTCAATGTAATTCCACTAATGGGCCTTTTTGAAGGACAAGACTGGGGCATAGCAGACAATGTCCATACAGAGACATACTACCGGAAAACCTCACTCAGACTCAGTTCTGTTAAGTTAGATTATCTTTGGTTCTCCGTGTTGTTCAGTTGTCAGTTTACTGGGAATCTACACTATGTGGCAGATGCATTCTCTGTTGTTTCTAAAAAAAAATAAGCACAATTTATACACCTTACTTGGAGGAGCAACTCACAGTACTTCAGATCAAAACTGTGTATTTCAGCCAGTATTCGACAGGACTGAGCTTTCAAATTACAACAAAGAACAAGAGTGAGGAAGAGATGCCTGCTTGGCCATTAGCCTACAGCTCACTGCACTATTCTAATTAGAACTAGTCTCTCAGGTACTTATCCAGGAAAATGCATGCTATGTCTGCAAAACGGATGCTGCTGCCAACACAAAAGTATCTGCCAGAGATCAAACAGAGAAGTAGGCTGAATTACAAATTCCCCCCAGCCTGTTGTCAGTGCTGTTTAAAAGATGATACATGTATCAGTGACTGATGGTAGCCTACTCACCTTATCAGAAGCTCCCTTCCCACATTGTTATGTATTATCTTAATTAAACACTGCTTGGAGGGGAAAATGCTGACAGCAGACCAAGTGCTCCTTTGAAGATGTCGATCTTATCTTAGTACTGACCTAAGTTGTTGAGTGGCAGTGGTGAACTGTTGGTACGGCTAGTATTATTTTTACTTTACAGTATGTATACATTTGCCATAAAGCAAATCCCAGATATGTTTAGGCATTTCTTTTGTGAGTCAATGGGTCAATATGCATCGCCCCATGGAGTTCCCATCCACGCATCATTCGATAGCACAGTCAAAGCTCCATCCTGGATTGTGGAAGGCAGCTTGGCTCTACAAGAGAACACACTGGACTGCTATGTCACTATGGAGCCACTTCTAAAGGGTTGAAAAAGGATTTTGTAATACATATAATTTCACAGCCATTAATTGAGCTAATTTCTTTATTTTTGAACAGGGGAAATTGTGCTCAGTAAAGAGATTTTAATTTCAAACACTTTTTTCCAGTGCTTTCCCCCACAAATATGTGGTTTTCCAGGTACTCCAGTACTACAATTTAAAAGACCCAAATTCTTTAAGCACCCTATGCATATCCTGGACAATATCAAAAGACATGATCCAATAATAGTTGTGAATTCTCTGTGACTTAATGTTGCCATCCATATTAACCAGGTCATTCATAAACATGATGCCTAAGTTATCTAGGGACTTGATTTCAATTTGAGAAATTGAAAAGAGGCTCAAATTAATTCTATTAGTAATACATTTTTGCATCATAACATTAAAGGGTTTGGTAGAGTCTGGGGTTAAGGGAACATGGGCAGAGAGAACATGAGTTTAGGGAACATGGGGTTAGAGAACATGGGGCTGAGGGAACATGGGGCTGAGGGAACATGGGGCTGAGGGAACATGGGGCTGAGGGAACAAGAGGCTGAGAGAACATGGGGCTGAGGGAACATGGGGCTGAGAGAACATGGGGCTGATGGAACATGGGGTTAGGGGACATGGGGTTGAGAGAACATGGGGCTCAGGGAACATGGGACTGAAGGAACATGGGGTTAGGGAACATGGAGCTCATGGAATATGGAGCTGAGGGAACAAGGAACTGATATATGGCCCTTGACATGAGCTCTGCTAAATGATGAAAATCAGAAAATATGTAATATCTTCCTATTAGAAATAATATAATATAGCGTTAGTATGAAACCTGTGGTGGTCAGGCAAGAGAAAGACAAATACTGCTGATAATAGTGACAGTTATGGAAAGACAACTTGATTGTTTGGGTTCAATCTCTTCTTCTAGAAGTTCCTTGGGGCTTTTTTGTAGACACAAGATGTGTCTGAAATCTATGTTGTGATGACAGAAGATGGTGTTTTGTCAGATCATTACTATAACACTGTTCAAACTGAGACTAGAGAGCCCGAAAAGAGATAAAAATGTCAACAACAAAGTATCTCCCTACAGCAGCAGTGAGCTCTGCGAAGCTGATATGAAACTGAGTCCAAACAGGGGGAGAGAAAAGTGTTTGGTAAGAAGAGTGTTTTGTCTCAAGAAAATACAGGAGCGATAATGGGATTTTGCCGTTATCCTCTGTTTCCAGATACTGCAAATCCCCCCACATCCCCATGGTTCATACCTGCATGATAATGACCAGTTATATATAAGACACTCACTGCCTGGAACTAGAAATATCTAAGAAACTCCAGCAAACTAGAAACACTAATCTGAATCATGCTACAATGTCCGATGAATAGGTTCCCAGTCCTAACGGAAGACAGAAAAGGTGTATGTGACTTGTCTATGAGACTGCTTAATGTCATCATGTTTTGTAATAAATTGCTGCCTGGTTCTACGGTATATAAGAAATTCTATATTGCCTTGCATAGGGCTTTTGGAATTCGATGTTTCGCCAGAATAAAAGATTAAGGAAAAGACCTTCACAGCTAGCAATACATTCTAATTAGTTCAGATTCACCAACCTCTTTTTTTCCCAAAGTCAGAAAAACGAACCCCGGGACCTAATGGTTATTCAACCTACTGAATACATCAGTTAGACTGAGCAGTCTGTGGAACATTATATTCTTTGTGTTTTGCTGTACCACTCACACTTTTGCTTGGTATCCCACTGTGTCCAAGGTAAGCTATGAACGTTTGCTGTAAATGAAATTTTAAAAAGGCAAACCATGCATATAGAAGGGCACTCAGAAAATGGGTGTTAACAAAAGCAAATATTATTATTTTTATAAATTTCAGGTTAAGGAACATCTTCTAATTCGTTATTATCCACAATCGATTCAGCCACATTGCAAGTGTGTTACACTGGATTCTTCAAGGCCGATTATAACATTGTTTCAAATAGGTGGTGTGGGTTATTCCTTCATAATTGTTTCATAAATTAAGCAGGTAAAAGGTCTGGAGTTGATTCCAGGTGTGACATTCACATTTGGAAGCTTGCTGTGAACCCCCAACATGCAGTCAAAGGGGATCTCAATGCAAGTGAAACAGGCCATCCTTGGGTGGCAAATAAAATCCATCAGGGAGATATCAGGAACATTTGGAGTAGCCAAATCAACAGTTTGGTACATTCTGAGAAACATAATGCACTGGTGAGCTCAGACAACAGTGGTGGATGATTGTAGGATCCTTTCCATGGTAAAGAAAAACCCCTTCACAGCATCCTTCATCAACATAAAGAAGTGAAGAACACACTCCAGGAGGTAAGAATATCATTATCCAAGAGAAGACTTTGTGAGAGCAAATACAGAGGGTTCACCACAAGGTGTAAACCATTCATAAGCCTCAAGAATAGAAAGGCCGGATTAGACTTTGCCAAAAAACATTTAAAAAGCCAGCCCAGTTCTGGAACAGCATTCATTAAACAGATTAAACTAAGATGGGAAGAAAAAAGTAAAACCAAAGCATACCACATCATTTGTAAAACACAGTGGAGGCAGTGTGATGGCATGGACATGCATGGCTTGCAATGGCACTGGGTCACTAGTGTTTATTGATGATGTGACAGAAGCAGCCGGATGAATTTCTGAAGTGTATTGGAACATTCTGTCCACTTGGATTCAGAAAAATTCAGCAAAGTTGATTGGACGGCGATTCACTTTATAGATGGACCCAAAACATAATGGGAAAGCAACCCAGGAGATTGTTTAAGGTGAAGTAGTGGAATATTCTTCAATGGCCGAGTCAATCACCTGATCTCAACCCGATTGAGCATGCATTTAAATTGCTGAAGACAAAACAGAAAGGCAGAAAGCCCCCTAAAAAACTATATCTGAAGACAGCTGCAGTAAAGGCCTGGCAAAGCATCACAAAGGAGGAAACCCAGCGTTTGGTGATGTCCATGTGTTCCAGACTTCAAGCAGTTTGACAAAGTATTAAAAATGGACATTTCATATGTGATTATGTTAATTCGTCAAATAACATTTGAGCCCCTGAAATAAGGGGACTGTATGAAAATGGTTCCAATTCCTAAACGTTTCATACAATATTTTTGTTCAACCCCATGAATTAAAACTGAAAGATGCATTTCAAATCCATCATGGTGGCGTACAGAGCCAGAATTATGAAAATTATGTCAGAGTCCAAATATTTCCTGACCTAACTGTATATATAACAAAGAAGGCCAGGGAATATAAATAAAATGAAGTGTCAATTTTATAATGTAAATGTCAATTTTTCCTATTTTGTCTTAGTTTGTTCATCTGGCCTGCTAGGAAATATGTTTGCTCCACTGAGCAGTAACTTGTTGAGCCTCTGCTGTGCTTGCTTGGTTATGACTGGCTATGCTAATCATTCCTTGGCTTGAGGGTGTCATCTCCAGTGGAGTCTCATCATCTCATTACTGTACTGAGAGCACTGTTCCTCATCCTGGACTTGTCTGTTTAGCGTGCCTAAAAATCACCAAGCCTCTCCTCCTCTGCCTGAATACACATCAGCCCCAACCTATAACTCATATGTTTTCTTAGTAGGTGCATTTTATTAAAGGGGTAATTTAAACTATTCGCCTGAACACACACACCCAAACATTGGAACTCATATGCTGGTAAGTCCTAAAGCAATCATTCAAAAGTAATGATACATTTAAATATTCACACATGGGTAGTGATGTGTTCCTAAGAAGGAGTAAGAAGATTCAGGGAGAAGGAGGGAGCAGAAGTCACTCCCTATGGCGCTGATGTTTCCTCCTCAGAGCCAGATTAGTGGTAGCAAACTGGCTGCCTCCAACACTTAATCCTGCTGACATTTCAATAGACTGGCTCCCCACCCTTCCTTCCTCCCTCCCTCCCTCCCTACCTCCCTCCCCCCTCCCTCCACCTCTCTTCCTCTCTCCCCACCCATCCTCTCTCCTCCTCCCTTCACATCATGGGCCACTCACTAAGGCCTTTCCACAAACAATTATTTATAATTAATCACATACCAGACCTGGTGTAGTAGCCCAATATGCAAATTATTCAGACTTCTCTTTTTTCTGACAGACAGAGGTGGCTTGTCCTTCTTTTTTCTGACTGACAGAGGTGGCTCGTCCTTTTTTCCTGTAGTTTGTTTTTAAAGTCCACTAAACAAACAGCGACACATTTTAAACAAATGTACATTGAAATAAAAGGAAAATATTTCTGTAAACATTGCATCAACCCTCATGGATACAAATAACGTGGAGTAAGGCTGCTCGCGTCAACACATGGAACATCTTTTGGTTTGTCTTATGAAGGCCCATAATCTGAAGCCCACATACATGGCCTTGTCTCCTGTAACCTGCTTCATGAGCCTGCACCAATCGCAGAGGCCATTGAGACGCGACACAGTGTTCTGGTGTCTCACTACCTCGTCAGAACCTTTTCAAGGCTTGCTCCATATCTGGTGTATTTGACAGGAGAACACATAATCATCATCAACGTCAAACCGAATTCCTCTAAAATCTGAATCAGAGGATGCTGCCGTTCCCACTAGGACTTTTCTTCTGGACCTGCCGTAGCCACCTCTGCCATCTGATCTGCCTCTGCCATCTGATCTGCCTCTGGCATCTGATCTGCCTCTGGCATCTGATCTGCCTCTGGCATCTGATCTGCCTCTGCCATCTAACCTGCCTCAGCCATCTGATCTGCCTCTGCCATCTAACCTGCCTCAGCCATCTGACCTGCCTCAGCCATCTGATCTGCCTCTGCCATCTGATAAACACAAGTGCTGTACCTCCACGTAGGAGGACGTGGTCCATAATGGGTGATGTAAGCATCCATGACCATGTGTCTCCTAGAACACACTCCATGGGGTCTGCAAGTCCATAGACAGACAGCTCTAGGTGAAATGCAACAGGGCTAGAAGCTATTGAGCTGTGTTAAGGCATTAAGTAAAAGCCTCTAGATCTGTCTGCAGTGCAATGATTTGACTTCATTAAAGTGTGTGTGGACCAGAGCGGGTAGCCTTGGTCTCTAGAGGTAGTCCAGCCACAACGGGGCTCAGTGCTTAGACACAGGCAGGAGCCACAGAGCCCTTTACAGCTCATTAATACCACCCATCCATCAACTCCCCTGGAGGAATGTGGTGTTTAGCCAGGCCAGTACGGCCTAAGGAAATGTTGACCCTAAAACATACATTATCCAGCAGAGTGAGCCTCCTGTTACCACCTCTATAGATCACATTGTATAAATCTCCCTTACAGATTTCCCCTGGGTGAGTGTTTAAGGGTACCTCCCTTGGGTTTCAACACATTTTGACATGGAATCAGCCTTTTTTTCTGAGCAAAAGGTCACACACAGGATTAGGCTATATCACAATTACGGACTGATAGCTATAAATTACATGGGGTGTCCGGAGCATAAAGCCCCCGAAACATATGAAAATGTTCTCCCCCAAACAAAATACCCTTTCACATTAGGGCTGTCACGATATCCGATTTTCACTAAATGATTATCATGGCCAAAACAATTCACAGTAAAGATAATATCGCGGTATCTATAGATAATCTGAAGGGAAAAAATGCTGTCAATCAAATTCATCTTCAGCTTTGTTTAATGTGCTTTTTAAATTTTTTGGCAAATTAATTACACTTAAAATAAGAATGTATGATGGTGGAGAGAGTCTGTAACCATAACTGTAGAAATAAAAAAATAAACAAATACAAAAAGAACAGTTTAACTTAATGGATAGTGAAAAGAAAACCAGATGAACTGATAAACAAAAGATCCATAAGGCCTGACACCCAGAGGGGTTTTTGGAAAAATCATTTTAACCTTGTGAAATAGCTACGAAAAGGCATTTATTCAAACACTCAGGTATAGGTCCAGTGTAAAGGTCCAGACTCGTAGTTTAAGCAAATGCATCGTTGGCCATGAATAAGCTATTTTTTGGAAACATCCGTCCTTTTTCCCATGTGAAAGGGCTACTAAAACAGGGCATCTTTGCGGATCTCTCCCAGGGGTTATTTTGGGGTTAACGAGTTGATTTCAGGTGACATGAATAAGGGATCACAAAACCGAGAGGAGTTTTTGGAAAAATACTAATTCAGTTTCGCTTAGTGAATACGATATTATCATATGTACAGTCCCCTCCAAATGTATTGGAATGGCAAGGCAAATTCCTTGGTTTTTGATGGTCACTGAAGACATTTGGGTTTAAGATCAAAAGATGAGTATGAGACAAGTGTTCAGAATTTCAGCTTTCATTTCCTGGTGTTAAACAACTTAGGACATATTACTGTTTCTATTAAACCACAGCATTTTTAGGTGAGCAAAAGTAATGGAACAAATAATCTTAAAGTAAAAACAATTTAATATTTAGTGGCATAACCCTTGCTTGCAATAACTGCCCCAAGCCTGTGACCCATCGACATCACCACAATGTGGCATTCTTCATTTGTGATGCTATTCCAGAATTTTACCGCTGCTTCTTTCAGTTCTTGTTTGTTTCGGGGTGTTTCTTCCTTCAGTCTCATCTTAAGGAGATGAAATGCAAGCTCTATTAGGTTAAGGTCAGGTGATTGACTTGGCCAGTATAAAACCTTCCACCTTTATCCCTGGATGAAGTCGTTTTGTTTGCAGTGTGCTTTGGGTCATTGTCCTGCTGCATGATAAACTTCCTCCCGATTAGTTTCAATGCATTTCTCAGTAAATTGGCAGACAACATTTTTCTGTACATTGCTGAATTCATTCTGCTGCTACCATCATCAGTTAAATCATCAATGAATATTAATGAGCCTGTTTCAGAAGCAGCCATGCACACCCAAGCCATGACATTATTTCCACCATGCTTCACAGATGAACTTGTATGCTTTGGATCATAAGCAGTTCCTTTCTTTCTCCACACTTTCGCCTTTCCATCACTTTGGCAGAGATGAATCTTGGTCTCATCAGTCCATAGGATTGTGTTCCAGAACTTTTGTGGCTCATCTCTGTACTTATTTGCAAATTTCACTGCTGATGAGTGGTTTGCATCTTGTGGTGTGGCCTCTATATTTCTGCTCTCTGAGTCTTCTTCGAACAGTGTATTGTGATACCTTCAGCCCTGCACTGTGGAGGTTGTTGGTGATGTCACTTACTGATGATTTGTGGTTTTTCTCATGATATTTCTGTCATCAACTACTGTTGTTTTCCTTGGCTGGCCTGTTCGACCTCTGTTACTCAGTACACCAGTAGTTTCTTTTTCAGGACATTTCATATTGTTGTGCTTGCTATGCCCAATGTTTGTCCAATTGCTCCAGTCGAATTTCTTTCTTTTCTCAACTTGACTTTCTTTTCTCCCATAGAGAGCTCTCTGGTCTTCATGTTGGTTTATCCTCTTTAACAAGAGATGCAGTCTTTATAGGTTTAAACCACAGGTTTAAACATAGACTAGTCATGCAGAGCTATTTAATGTTTTTAAAAGTCAATCTAAAAGGCAACAAGAAACATTCAGTCACATGTTCCAATACTTTTGCTCACTTGAAAAATAAGTGGGTTCAGACAAAGGGTGGTCTGTCCTGAGATGTTTAACACATCTAGATCTAGATGTGAAAACCAGTAAATGAAAGATGAAATTCTAAACTCTAGTCTCATACTCTTCTTTTGATGTTAAACCCAAATGTCTTCAGTGAACAACAAAAACAAAGGAATTTGCCTTGCTGTTCATATACTTCTGGAGGGGACTGTATATTATTAACATGATATCAATATTTCATTCTTTTTATATCACGGTTATCATCAATACCAGTAAATCGCGACACCGTTATTTCACATCAGACTAAAATGTCCCGGTTTCTGACATTCACTTCCGAATTCTCCAGGTTTTCACCACAATAAAAAACTAATAGTTATTGTAATAATGCTGTAATGTTTTCACATATGTGTCAGAGCCAAATAAGCAACTGCGGTGAACTTCTTGACAAAGCAAAATTTCTTATCAAAGCTCAAGGGAGCGGAAAAACACAGAGGACAGTACAAACAGTAACAAACAGGGCCAGCTCCCCTGCTGCAACAACAGCAAACACACACGATGACTAAGATGCGTGCATAAGCCCATACACGGTTTGGGTATGTGGTCACCCTAGATTAACCAGATTTCATCGTGTCTGAAAATTCGAGTCCGAGGGTTGTTTTTACTTTTCCAAACCTCCCAAAAAATATGAATATTGTAACAACTACAACTCCAGCTGATAAACATACCTACTATGCACAATACTTCCTTAAGTGTATTCCCTTCTTTCAGCTAATGGAGAGAGCGCTAGTTTCTATTATATACTCTTGCGTTTATTTTTAAGAGAAATCACTGCAAACTCAGACCAACTATATCAGAGTTTAGGGCCCCGCCCGGTCGTGATCAGGTTCGCCCTAAGAATGAACTCCCTACCTTGGAGTCATAATGTCTTCAGCTGCGGTTTTGCTGGCCTCCCTCCCACAAGCCTTTCCTCCAGATCACCCAGCCCCTTTTAGAACAGGTAGGACAGGCCTACCTGTAACTGTTCTGAGAGTGATTAGTCTATGAAAAGGCTGTGGCGACCTACCTACTTTTCATTTATAATAAAGTAAATCACTCGATGTGCAAGTTCCTGCACTGAGTTGTGACTCTTCCTTTGTAACCCTTGGTCTTGCTTTTGTCGTCCTTTTACCCTATGTGAAGCGCTATGTTTTTCAGTGACGCTGTGCCGTTTTGGAGAGCAAGCAATGGCCCTGAAAATCATAATTAAAACAGGAATGTCATAATCGGCATTCCACATACAATCCCGAAACAATTCCCTTTCTACGTGACGTTGGGAAAAAGGAACAAAACCACTTGTAGGCATACTGATATTCTAACCATCCACATGGACTGTTCTATACATTGAGTAGCAGCCGCTCCGCCAACACATCATTCGTTCCACTCCCTTTGTCCCCCAATGGAACATCTCCCTTAGACTCTGAAAGTATATAGAATATTTCAAGGCAATAAACAGCGAACAGAGAATGCAAAGAAACTCTAAAACTCTTGAGTAAAGAACGTTGCTCACTTGCAGTCCCGTAATTCTGCGACGCTTAGTTTATTGTACTATATATTGCGCTACATCCATGATACGCAAAGCACAAAGAGGGACTGAATGAATAGCCAAGAAATGTAATTGATAAAAAAATTAAATGACCCTCCCTTAGAATTAATAAAAACTGTAAATCCACTACAAGACTGAAATTAGAAAAGCATGACGATGTGATTTTACATTAAAAAAACGTAAAAAAAAGGCTGATCAGCACTTCTGGAGAATCTACATCGATCTACAGCTACAGTATATCCAACTCCTTACATCCAGGCTTTTAACCAAGCACCACTAGATTTGATATTTGTCACAAACTACTGCTAGTGTGACATTGTGTGAATCATCATTGACCGATCTCTCACGCTCGCCATTGAAGAAATCTCAAAGGGTAGATTTATCAGAGCAAATATTGTCACCATAGTTAATATGTTAAATATCATGTCTTCCAGATACAAACCATACATTTTACTAACCTATATAGCATTGATTATGCCTGTGTAGCATTTGCCAATGCCTTAAGACCTAATGTGTTAATTCAACCCAGGGTTCAGTTAGAACTAGACACAGAGTACCTCTTGCTATGAATAATAAGCACAGCTGATTCTTTAAACCTTTTGTGTAACATGGAGATATAAATCCACCATTTCAATGATTGATATCGGGCAGATATACTGGATAGCAAATTGTGTTTGGTTCTCAACACAACTGAACACCTACATTTCACTGGCATTTATTGTTTGGTTCATTCCTGTCCCACTGTTCTGGGCTGATTAGTACATTAATTCCTGAGTAAGAGCAACAGAGATATAAAGAGAAACAGAAAGAGACAAAGCAAGAGAGAGATGGAGGTTTACAGAGTGTAAGAGCTCTTGCCAAGACTGAAGTCTGGTGTCTTGTTATGGCTTGTTGCAGTAAAGTATTGAATTGCTCAGAACAGACTGTCTCTGTGTACGATTAGAAACATGCATTCGGATTGTGTGATCATTCTGGAGTGTTTTAAATATGGCTTTATACCGTCTCATCTGCAGAGACATACATCTCAACTGAAGCCCATACGATGTTTTTGCTTTTTGTTCACAGGCAATTGGTTTATTTATGTTGAATACATTGTACTCACAGTTTAACTTTCATTTAATGTCTTCTCATTTAATGTCCATTTCATGCAGGGCGGCACACAACTTGCTGAAAGATCATCTGCCCTTTAACCGAAAGGTTGCTGGATCAAATCCCCAAGTAAGGTATAATGAGATCTTGCTGCTAGCTGCTGTCAAACCAGGAACCTCACTATCTTCCTTTTCTCATTTAATAGTGCCCAAGCTGCTTCTCATTGTCATTGTGACTGTTGTTCTCATTATGCTGCTCCAAAAATGTATGTATGTTTATTTTATAAAATTCATTATAAAAGTAATTTTATAATTGTCTTAAAATTCATGCCTTTTTTCCTCACATGACATATATCAGTTCAGTTCTATGTTATATTATGTTAGCAAGTTATCGATCACAACTGAGACTTTTAATACACTTGATCTGATGTTAGCACCCCCCCCCCCGTGGTCACAGATTGGTCGATCTTAAGAAAGGAAAATGGAATCATGAAACAAACGCAGGTGTCACTCATCAGTAGCAAAATACCTGTTTTCTAAACTAAATACATAGCAAACCAACAACACAAAATGTTTTAATGCTGCAAGCAGAATCTCCAGGAAATTCATTAAGCTGCTAAAATCCCGTATTATATATCAACATATATTTTGAAAACCTATAGTTTTATGTGTCTATATTTTTTTAAACATATACTAATATATGCATTATATGTATTACTAATTTAGGGCCATCTTTTATACATATATTTACATATTCGATGTTGGCCTTTTTTGTATGTTTTAGTATGTCTTGATACATGTACATACAGTATATTTACATAAATTACATAAATTACAAAATTATAGTTGGTAATATACATTTAGCATTTACATCTATCTTAAATATTTCCATATTTGTACTGTTTCCTTACATGTGTTTATTGTGTTGTCTAGTCGGTTTATTGAAGTACTTTTAGAAAAAGGAATGGCATTCATGATACTGTTAAAAAATTTCATAATTAGTCTCCTTTGAAATGTAAACTTGGTGTACAAAATCGCTCATTATATTGAAACTGAAAAAGGTGCTATATGCTGCTCGACAGGGAATAATGTGAAAACTTTGGTGTATTTACTAAATATTTATCATTATATTGTGACCTAATGACAGTTGTGAGACACTGTGAACAAAGGTCCTTATTAATTAAGATGACTGACTCTAACAAGTTGTTTCTTTACTTGCATTTACAATGTATTTAATAGAAATTATGGTAAATACGTTCTGTATAGTTTACAAATTGTCTCTTGTTTGTAAAAGATAATAACTGTCTTTTCGCAGTAATTAAGGTAATGCAATAAGGCCTAGACTGATGGTTGGGTTGGTTTGTTCCCCATTTTGCCAAAGATAATTAGTTAAACTCACTATAACAAGGAGACTCTCTGGAAAATTATGTCTTGAAGGTTAATTCCATGATGTGCTGTTGAACAATCCTTAAAGTACTGCATATTCATATATTTCCTTATTTTAACACATAATATTAAACATAAAAAATATAACAAGCATTGTATTATGATATTGTGTTGTGATATTGTGTTATGCAAGTTATGTATTTCATGAACATATTCAGGGCACATATGTAAATATATGCACGAAAAATTTGCATATATGTTTACCGTGTGAGTCCCAGAAATATATTTTATGGGCCTTTCTTATTGGCTGCCATTGGTGTCTTAGAGCACACCAAAATAAAACGTTCTGTCATTTCATTGTCTGGTAAGCCTCTAATCAAGACCACAAGCAATTTGAATAAGCTGTGCAAGTTTGCTGTCATGCAGTCTTTCGCAGGGTAATTATGGATAATATTTTGTCAGTGGCCCAGAAAATGTCTGTAGCTCAAATGGCAAAAAATAAATATGACCCAGCAATTTAGACTCATTAATTCACAAAAATTGGTAGCGGCTTCCTTTATACAAATCCCAAGTTGCTGATATCAAAAATCTTGTTCAGTTATGTTATCAATTGAAGCAGGCTAACAATCAACCGTAGATCTGGACACATCCTTATCACAGGAAGATAAACTAGTTAAGTATAATGGTGTGCGACTCATGTGCATCAATGATAGGATTCATACATTATGTAGGCTTCAATCATTGAAATTCAATAGTGCTCCATAAATGAAGTGTCTAACATTGTGAAAGTTGGTTGCATTTTTTGTTTGTGGGAGAGAAATGTTTGTGTGTGTGTGTGTGTGTGTGTGCATTAATAAGAGAGAGGCAGACAGAGATGTGTGAGGGAGGGAGAAAGGGAGAGAGGGTCTGTGTGGTGTAAATGTGTATTACCCGAAGAGTAAAAAAGGTGTCATGCAGTGTTTTCCTCTTACTTTCCCTATGGCATGCACATCATTATTCATGTTCTTCATATTCCTTCCTTCCAATTCTCCAAACAAATCTCAGGTAGGTTATGCAAATGTCTAATGGACTATTCTATGCAGTATTCTGTTTTGCGTTAAGTGTAAATGCTAGTGATAGGATTTCTGTGTGCATAACATTTAGGAAATGTGAACAATTGTCTGTAAATGCTAGACTGCACGGAGCATTTTCAATGTGGTGTGAAATAATCTGAATAATACAAACGTCTGGCTGTCATCTTCTGTTGGTGAAAAAAGCTTGATCAATATGCCAACTAAATATTACCCGTTGTAATAAAGTGTGGCCAGTGGCTAAGATCTTGGTTCAGATCTCTGTGTGTACCAGCAAGGCACAATGATGGTGGTGTCAGTAGGGGGAATCTGAGTCATCATGGGCGATGAGTTCAGTATATCAATCAATCAATCAAATGTATTTTATAAAGCCCTTTTTACATCAGCAGTTGTAGCAAAGGGCTTTTACAAAACACCTGGCCATAAACCCCAAGGAGCAAACAACAGTAATGTTGAAGCACAGTGGCTAGGAAAAACTCCCTAACAAGGCTGAAATTTAGGAAGAAACTTAGAGAGCAACCAGGCTCCGAGGGGTCACCAGTCCTCTTCTGGCTGTGCCGGTTGAACATATTAACAGTCCAAATTGTAATATACAGCATCCTATACAGCATCCTCAGGACATACTGAGAAACATCTCTGTTCACTAGTGCTGAAACTCAGACTGGAGATTAGGTCAAGTTGAAGTTGCATCAACACAACTGAACATGTATCCAAGTGCAAGATTTAGAGGACAGAGGACATTATAAGAAGGCCTGTTACATTATAAATTGTCCAGCGAGTCAAAGTCGCTAAACGGACGATGCAGGAAGAGACCACAGACCAGATCTGTGCCGGACCAGCCTATGTGCCTGTTTGTCAATCCTCTTTGTGATCAGCTGTCAAGGCCCGCTCCTGGGAGGCTCATGAAATGGCCTGACCTTGAGAGTGAGCAGATTGAACTAACATGCCAGCGGAGGGGAGAGTAGAGCTATGGAGTGCCTAACGAATGCCATCTCAGGAACAGCGAATGAATGATGGTTCAGCATCTAAGATCTTCCCATTTGTATTCAGACAGCTGGAAGACATAAGGATATGGCCATACATAAATACATACATACAAAGAAGCATGCATACACACACAAACCCACACAAACACACACACACACAGTAATACACACATCCAGTGGGCAGTGCATTGGCTCAAGTTCAGGGCTGGATTTCCACCTACAGGGACATAGTGCTCCCTAACTAACTGAAGAGCCAACGTTCGTCCTTGGAGTCAAGGTTGCAATCCAACAACCATACTGAAGAAGACAGTTTGATGAGTATGCAGCTGGTCTTTGTAGGGGTCCCCAACCTTTCCTAGCATGAAAGATACTCATGTTTTCTAGTTTGAAACAGGCAGATTCTCCCCCTCTCCCTCATAACATCCTTTGCTAGGTCCTTGGTGTACCTTAAAAAGTATTGCACTATGTTTTGCTGTTAGACTTGGGGAAATAAAATAGAATAAATCACATTAACCATAAGGACTCCAATAAAATATTTCACTATCTGTTTTTCATTTTGCCAATTATGTTTTTATATCTGATGGATCGTTATTTTTCCCTTTTTACTCCCCACATTTATTCTCCACAATTATTCATATAGATAAAACTGACTGGATAATCAGAGTTCATGTCAATTATTTTAGAAATCATGTTTTTCTTAGGCCTGGAAGAAAACCACAATATTTCGATTTTTGAGTGTAGCTTCCCTTGACATTTATTCTCAATTGCTAAAATACGTTTAATAAAACTGAGGTCAAGTTGCTCTCCATTTTAACCTAATAGCAAAGCAGTGTTTTTTGTTTGCCAAGCTGTCAGTAATTTCTCTGTTGCAATGTAACATTCAAAGCATTTACTAGACATTGTCATTCTGGTACAGTGTTTTTCATTTGGACCTGCACGTTAACTGTCCTAACAACCTGTATTCTGCATGAACAAAAGTTCTGCATCAAGCAACTAAGACAAACCGTAATGCCATATCTTGCTCTTCAACTATGCATTTAGCAAGAAAGGTTCGTACAGTACGCTTTTAGCAATGGTTCAGTGCTGCTGCATCTTATGTCATAGTAACATTTCCAATTCCAACATATTCTAGATAAAAATGATATACGTGTATTTACTGAAAATATACTTCAGCCAAATAAGCCTACTTTAAGATTTTGGAAAAGTTCAAAGTGATCTGGCTTATTAGGCCAATAAAGGCTTAACAAGGGCATCATAATGCCAGTGGGGTCTAAATGTAAACACTGATACTGTTGATGAAAGTTATGACAGCTTGTGCTGAAACACCTGAACGCTACGTGGTACACTGACCTGTTGGAGACCCCTGTTTGACTCCACGGTCTGACTTGCATAGAGCTTGTTCCCAATACAATGCTGCAATCCTCCATCACTGCTAATGTGCCTGACTGGACTAATCAATACCAGTGTACAGTATGTGAGCAGACTAAAGAAGGCTGTTAAATGAATAGGATTGGATGAGAGTGTAACTGCCTGGGAGGAACACTGGTCTCCCTTCCTGCACATTATATTAATGTGAAAGCTCCTGATGTCTCCAGGCACCAGCTATTTCATTTATGTCATCTGCTGAAGGGCGTTAGAAATCACTTCAAAAGTGTGACACAATATCAGACTGTTGATTGAACTGTTCCCTAATCTTACTTAAGGCAGTACAACATAAAAAAATTCATTGAATACAATATTATAACTGTAACTGCATTTTAGTATAAATACAGTTTTGTCACACTGTACATTTGATGAAAATAAAAAACAACTTTTCAAAATGGATGAAAACATCTGGTCATTGGTCCTTCTGCGTTGATGACGATGACATGTGGAACGCCTTTATTTATTTGTATTTTATTTCGTCGGCTATGCTGAAGGCTAACTATGCATCATCCACGAGTTGTGTCAGGGTGGTAGGGGGACGAGGATATATGCTATGCCCAAACATTCTTCTGATCTCCAGAGAAATCTGAAGCATTTGATAATTAATGGCACATGACTGGGTGCACAATTACTGCTGCTCGACTAATCATAATCAAGATGTTACTGATTAACATGCGGTGCTCCTATGAAAACAGGTTCTGGCTACGTTGGGTGAAAACTACCAGAGAGACACATTAAAAGCCAATTATGGTTGTTGTGATTTATTTTAGCTGCTGTGTCTAATGATGTCTGTGAAGAAACATGCAGTCATTAAAGAGCATCTGTGAGAGAACAAGTCAACACTGCCAGGTCAAACATCCTGACCAGAGGTTAGCAACCTGAGGCATCAGTACTCAGAGTAACGAGTTATGCTATATCCTTAGGCATGCAAGTGTTTACATAACATTTAAAAATCTATTAAAGATAAACATTTAATTACAATTGATCAGCCTGCCAAGTATATTATTTGAAATGGTTGTGTATGTGTATTTGTTTCATTTCTAATTATTTTTAACATTTGCAAAAACTGGAAAGCATGATGTAAACTGGTTATATGCCATTGGTTTTCATTGCGTGGTTGTAGTTTCCACGACATTTCATTCTTGATTAGCCAATTAGCTTTTATGATATTGTCGCAATTGGTTCTGCTCCACCAGCCTCTTCCTTTCCCGCTAAATTCAAAATCAAACAGTTTCACATTGCTAGCATCTAGAAAGCCTTTAATTATTTTACTGAGCGCTAAAATGGCATCAGTGTAGAAAATGTATGTCTGCTCATGTATTGGTTCTTGGATAAAATAATATTGATAAATTTTTCTGAAGGGCCAGGCTGTTTGTCTCTATCTGTTGAGAAACAGCTGTTTGTCAGACCTCAAGTGAACAGTGTTATTTTAAAACAAGACATGAGAAAGCGATGAGGCAGAGGGCTGACACAACCATGTGTCCAGGTATGATAAGCAAAGCAGTGCGTTCAAGGATTTTTGCGCCAAAAAAAAGGCTAGTCAGGAAGGAGAGCAAAATTCATTGTCAAACACGGAAAACCATTTACTTTCCATGTCTGCGCTGGATTCAGAACCTCAGAGTTTGCCCCCTGTGCCCCCCTCAGGCGGTGCAGGTTAGTACAACTCTGGAGTTCAGTAACAACACATTGACAGCCCCTCTGTTTGACGTAGCCAGGCAGGTATTCGGCACCAGTATTTCTCCCAGGAGCGTAGAGCCCTGTTACATATGCAAAATGATCTGATTAAAACAGTCCTAACAGAAAGGGCACCTGTTTGGACAATGTCAGGGTGGTTGATATAAATAATGTATTAATCACCTGACAGTCGGACAGACAGGCAAACGGAAAGATTGAAAGACAAAGAGACAAACGGACAGAAGGATGAACTGACAGATGAATGGAGGGAGGCAGTCAGCTCTCATCTTCATATCAGCCAGACAGAGACAGAGAGACTGGAGGGCAAACTCATCTCCTGCTCTCGTCATCTTCATGATTAAAGACTGGCTCCTCTTAACACCTGCTAATTAAAAAGGCTTCTTCTCTCACTGTGTAAGGAGTTCACTCAAACTGTGTGCAACATGTTGATGAAGATTTCAGCTGCAGCAGTCTTACATTTTTATCTGTTCTATCTTGGCTTTAGTACAACAATTGATATGTTCTTGACAAATTAAAGATATGCCTTTTTCCTAATATTTTGTGATCTGTATGTTTTTTTCCACTCAACCTTTTCCGAGGTTCCCAACGCAAAACACACCCCACAAAGGTGAATCACTTCTAAAAACTTTTGGGAACCTCTCCATTAGCTAATTGCCCAAGTTAAATGTTTCTCTGGACAAATACTTATTATTTCATGTCCTCTTTGTAACTAGGAAGGATGACAAATGGTGAAACAAATCAAAGCAAATTGACGCTACTAAAGCAATAACAGCAAGTCATGCTAGGAGGTGACTGTAGACTAGCATAGCAAGCATTTATATCTCTCTCGTTCTGCTTAGTGATCAGACACAATGATCTCGCTGAAGAAACTGATTATATTAATATTTTCTTCTTTCTTTTTTCTCCCTCACAGAAAACAGCAGAGAGAATGGTCTGCTATTCAGCTGGAACAGATCGAATTAGTAAGAGCAGTGAATGCCGTCTCCCTCCCAGGATAGAGGCTGGCTGGCTGGCTGGCTGGCTGGCCTGGCTGGCCTGGCTCCAACTGGAGCTGTGATACACACTCACAAATGGATTGGAGTTGTTGCAGCAACAAAAAACATGTTGAAGCTCACATGTGTTTGTGTGGTATATGTGTACAGACCACCCTCCTCAGCCCACCTGCCTGCCCACCAGCTGAATAAGTCCCAGAGTGAAGCAGTACATCCCCTACTCACTTTGTGGGAGGGCATCCTTTGATCTCCCATCTCCTGTAAGGAGCCCACTCCTCCGCTCCTCTCTGTAAACTGAGATCAAAGAGCACGGTGTACCTGGAAAAAACCCAGATACAACATCCAGGGACAGACAGGATTTATATCAGCTTTATCACTTTGAAATCATGGCTCAGAACTTCACTTCCCTTTGAAGTGTTTGTGAAGTTGTGTACTTCCCTATTGCTTTCCATTATATTTCCACCCCACAAGTCCCCATGGAAACAAGAGGTCAAATGCCCTTTTCTTTAAAGGGAACAACACAGCGTGGGACATTTGAACCAGCATCTTCCCAGTTACTGTCCTTAATCCATGCAAATGTTTTTTGTGACTTTTCCAAAATCAGATTGTTTATGCTCTAGCCAATAGGAGGTCTGCAGGACACGTTTCCTGTGTGTGCTTCAGTCTCAGTAGGACATTACCATCAATGTGTGTCGATGTGTGTATCAATCTCAAGAAGACACAGAGACGGTGCAGTACGTCGGGGCCTAACAACACTCCATGGGGTGACAGACAGGGCTGTTGGGGACCTGTTTCCAGGGAGGACACCTCAACGTGAGCACAGTCAATGAGGCATGAAAAACAGGCCAGTTTGCAGTTTGTAAAAAACTGTCATTATAACATGGTGTTGTCTTCTTTCTCTTCAGCGCGGTGCTTCTTATAACAGGAAATGCACCTACGCCTTTGTCAGTGTAAAACTCTGATGAACTATATGCAAACACTGTTCTCATCACACTCTTTTCACTCTCATTGAAAAAGCATTTCATGATCAAGTCGGGTGAATTTTACGGCGGAGTGTTTGATATAAATGTAAGAAGCCTGCACCGCGTCTGTCCTGCTCAATGATTTAATGAAAGATTTCCTTTTTCCTCCATTCGGGTTATTAGTTAGACCTTCAAACCTCCAGCTTTTATTTTTCAACTTTCTCCTTCCTAGCTGGTTAAGAAGAGGTAATCGCTGAAGTACAGAGTTGTTTAGCTGTTTTGGGGGATTTTCAGGTGATAACCTGCCTTCCATCTTGTTATCTGGTGAAGGCAGCATGCCAGATTTGGATTCAATGTTTTACTGAGATGTCCCTTTCACCATATTTTAAATGTTAATGTAGCTGAGCTGAGAGGGTTACTAAACTCATGAGCTAAGTGTTGGCTAATGAGGAGTAATCATAGATGTTGTGTTTACACCACCATGTTTGCATCATTGTCACGCCATGTGAATAATTCAGATGCACAGCTTTGTTTATTTACACTAAGTTTGTGCCTGAAGCAAGCTAGTGAACTGGTCTCAAAGACCCTGGAAAGAAACATGCTCCTGACCTATCTAAACTAGCCAGCAATAAGTTGTTCCTCTTGACATTTCTACCTTAATTCAGCACTGGGTCATTAACATGCCAGGGAGCTTTGAGGCCAAGAATAAAGCACCAAATTAATGCGTTATGCTATGCTTTCTATTCAGCTCTTTCAGCGCATACACAAAGACAATATTTGCTTGCGAAAAGAAGCCTTAAAATGAGTAGAAAACGGTCATAAAAAATGTTACCACAGAATATGTGCACTTTTGTTAGCGTTAGTCGGGAATTCTCTAAGGAGGAATAATCAACATGGCTGAGCAGTAAAGAAAGCAGTACGAGTTCATAACAAGGTGAACATCCAGCAGGTTAGTCTCAGCAGAACAACTTTGTTGTCTGTTAAACATATTTCCCTCTGACAAACACTCCCCTGTCAGTTGACTGATTGCGCACACAACAGCATTTTACTGGAACTACTGCGGCGGCAATCTGACTATGCACACTCACTTTCGAATCAGGGAAACATTGGGACATTAGGCTTCAAGAAAATACTTTAAAGAGGATGTCTTTTGTTTCCCCAAATGATTCTGTAGCTAGTGGTTTATACTGTGGTTTTTCAAATAGACATGAAAACTGTTGTAATGCAAGGAGACACTGGTATAATCCAACATTAGCAACTTGTCAGGATGTCAGCTGGATCCTAATCACATCCAGTCAATGCAGCTCTCAGCGTTCGGTGAACAGATAGGGACGGTCCAGGGAGAAAAGCCGGGAGTAAGATTCACAGCAACGGCGGTGTGTCGCTCTGCTCCGGTATTCCTCTCACAGTCTGGGATTATCCCTGTCTCAGTGTGAGGTCAGCGGGTGAAGGACTCTCAAGCGTTAGGTGTGTGCTAGCGTGTCTGTGTGTTCATGTGTGTTTGTGTGCCTGTACCTGTGGGTGTGTGTTGGAAAGTGACTCTGCACTTTACAGTAGGATGCTTAACACAATGAAGCCGTGTCAAAAGCCAAGACACAGTTAATGCTGCTCCAAATTGCTTTTCCTTCTAGATTCTCTGCTACTAAGGCTGGAGAGAGAGGTGAGAAGGTTGTGCAATGGAGAAAGAGGAGGCAAGAAGCGAGGCGACCAGATCCACAAACTGCAAAACTCAAAGGGAGGATGCAAAAGATGGCTTTCTCTGCTTACTTTGAAATGCATGCATTTACCGAGGGACATAATATTGTCGAACCAAGAAAAGCTTCGGCATCTTATCAATTTTGCTCAGTGGACCAGAAATATTGTTTTAATCCCCAATCCCTATTATGTCCTAAGCATACACAAACACCCAGCGCAATACAAAGAAAGCCTTTTGTTCACCTGTTCCTGGTAGTTCTATCAGAGGCTCTGACTGGTGTGGGAGGCCTGTTACTGTAATTAACTGTGGATAATTGAGTGCACTGCTCCGTTGCTGAGGTTCACTGGTTAACTGCTATACTGGACAGCTTTGCAAGTGTTGCCAGTAAAACAGTGATGAGTGACATATTGCAAATTATAGCAAATCAATGAAAACAATACTCCACTTCTCCCAATGCAATCTGCCTGCTATCACAGCGGGCTGGAGGGAGGTCAAAGGCAGTGCTGTTTTTGTCCATCCAAACACTTTGTGTGTGCGCGTGTGTGTGCGTGTGTGTGTGCGTGCGTGCGCATGTGTGTGTGCGTGGAGACAGGCAGGCCACACAGTCCTCCATCTGCACCGCAAACAACCAAGGACAATTACATGGATGGAATGAAGCAATTCCTGAGGAGAGCGGCTGGAACACTCTTTCTTCAAACACCACATTGTGCACTCTCTCTCTCTTTCTCTGTCTGTCTGTCTCACTCTCTCTCCTTCTGTTCTCCCCTGTCCTTCCTTCTGTGCAGACAGCTCCAGCTTTATTCTTCACAAGGAAATTGCCATAGCGCCCTTCACTCATTAATTGAAACATATTTTTCAAAGGACTGATGCAACGATTTCCTGCATGGGAGCACAGCACTGTCTAAGCTGTAAATCATGAATAGGATTCGGCATCCCTGTATTTTCTTTTATAATCCATTTCTACTTATTGACTTTGAGCAGCCACCATTTTGTGGATGAGATGAATGTTCTGTTTTACTACACAACAAGTATAAAACAAGTGGTATTCATTGTACGCTCAGGTAAATAGGCCTACAGTATAACACCTTACATATGTATATCTTTTTTCAAGAGGAAAAGTACAAACTTGGACAGAAAACAAGGGTAAGTCTTGATTTCAGTTACAATGCCTTCCACGGAGCTGTCCGTAGAGAAATAAACCCTTGTTTAATTTTTCAATGGCATGAGTCTGTTTTGAAATGTTGTGTATACAAGCAGAGGAAAACAATTCCTAAGGTCGTCAGTAAACATCTACCTGCCAGGAGTTTCTTTTATTTGCCTTGGATGCAATCGGAAAGAAGAGCTTCACGCATTTAAAGACAGACAGATATACTTCCATTCATACTGAATAGGTTTGCAAATTCCTCTCAAAAGGCGTTTCCAACCCTCTGAACCATATCGGCACTACAGAGTGCTATCAACTGTTCTTGTCAAGAAGTATGACTGTGCCCCAGTGTGTTGCCATGGGGACTGAACTCAAAGCAATAATGTGTCAATTCAACATTTCAAAGACATTTGTTATAAAATGTTGGGAGTTTGACAATCAGATTATTTCAAAGGGTGATAAAGCAACAGCTTTTGGGATATGACCGGGCACTGGTTCCTCGGTCTACAATCCACATTGCAGTTGCAGACCGAGGTTCCTTCCATCATCGTTCCTTAGTAGCAACATACCAATCAAGCCTGGGAATCATGCAAAGGGCAATGAAAACAGTCTTAACCTCATCCTCATCCAGGTTGGGGAAGGAAGGTCCGTTAGGGATGTCTTGCCAAATCGGCCTTTAGCGACTCCTAGTGACATGTCTGGGATCTGTCTCGGCATGCATAACCGAATCTCTGACATTCCCAAGCTCGTTTGAAGTTGTGAGGCTATAGCCACGACACGGACAATATAAAGTCGGGACAAGGGATGGGGTATAATTGGGAGCCCAATTCCATTAACTTCTCAAGTAAAATGAGTTTGTACATTTAATATGTTATTACCAACCCCAAAGTTAATCAAAATGTAATTGGATGGAGAGAGTCTCCTGAGAGCCATGCATGCATGCTTGACTTACCAAGAGTGTTTACATGCTGGTTATAGCGATGAGATGATTATGGCAATAGTTACGTAAAAATATTAATTGGTGCAAGGTTGTGGTCAAAGTTAGCACTAGCAGATTTAAACACTTATATTTCTGAGCAGTCTATGAAATGATTCTGTATATTTTGAGCTGTGTATTTGGTCTGCTGCTGCCCTAGCTCATGCAGTGTGAGCCTCTTTCTGCTTGAGTCCGAAAAAAGGGATATTACATAGGTGACAAATGCTTTTCACATAGACACTTGATGTGTGTAAACACAGCCACATTGGGTCTTGGTAATAACCACGGCCTACACACATTTGAGTTGATCTCTCTAGCGCTCTGGATCTTTCCCAGTCAAGAAAACTTGAAATTCTAGTGGAGAGGTTTGTTGTACTAGACAGAGGTGGGAACCAGTTTCAGTGTGGTCAACACACTGCAGTAACAGTAGATTAGTAACAGGGTTTCACCGGGGTGCAGGGTTTCACCGGGGGGGACAGGGTTTCACCGGGGGGGCAGGGTTTCACCGGGAGGGACAGGGTATCACCAGGGGGCAGGGTTTCATCAGGGGGGGCAGGGTTTCACCAGGAGGGACAGGGTTTCACCAAGGTACAGGGTTTTACCAGGGGCCAGGTTTCAGGGCTGCGGGACTTCTGTCAGCACCTGGTTATTTTCATGAAAGCTAAACTCTTCAGACCCTGAATTTTCCCAAAGAAATCCCTGAATGGATTGACTGACTGTATTGATTAATGACAGAATGGACTAAGAGATTTTCAGGATCAGAAGAGGAAGAAGGATTTTGTCAGCTTTAGTAGAGTCCAGCTTTCATCAGTGTATTGAAATGAGTCGAACATACATATTCTAACATGTCAGTAGCTAGATCACTCTGTTGGTCCCAGAGACCCAAAACCCAGTTCATTTCAGCTATTTCCATTTCACCCAAAAATGATTTGTGTATTTTATTCAGAGATATTCTGGGTTCAGAGATCTCAAAATGTCTCCCTGGAATGGCTTGTCAGATCAAAAGACATATTATGTTATGGCTGAGCTAGAGAAAATATTGTGTTTCATCCTCCAAGTGACCAGCTTTCTTATACAGACTTCATAAAGAAGTCCAAAAGTCTGAGGTCAACAGGGTTAAAGCTATGTGTCATAAGGTAAGCAATCAATATCCCAGACAGCGTTGTACGTCAGCAGCAGTTTCATATGAGATGGATGTGAAGGGTCGGGAAACAGTTTTACCAGGCCACAGACAAATCCTTGAAATGCTCTGAGGCGCTTGAGACTGAAAATGTAATATAGAAGAAATACGCTGCAGCTGAGGGTGTTGGATAAACCCCCATCTCACGATTATAATGTTTATTTGCTGTACCAAATCATCTGTAGCCCACAAATGACTGCTTTGAGGTATGGATACAAACACTTCAGATGTTCCCCCTTATTTGTTCTGACTTCTAAGAGACTTGGAGTGATACGGTGGGCCTCCACAATAATTTCCCCCATTGGTAAAGATAAGCAAAATCCCAAAATCTGACCAATTTACCAGGAATGTGTCATGATTATAGACAACTCTTGAATTTTTTATTAACCCGATATGATGGAAGTAAAAGACCCAGTTTTTGTTTTCAAGTTCATCTGTGTAATTCACACTATTCCACAATCAGCCCCCATTTTGCACATTTATGCTTGCCCCCAATTTGCACAAGTATCCCGGAATCAGAGAACTCACAAATGAGATGAGACAAACGGTTGTTGATATTCATAAATTATGTAATAAAATTGCTGCAAGTCTGAACACACCCTTCTCCAGGACTCCATGCCAACAAGTAATATGGACATCTCGCCAGAAGACAGACTCTTCTCTCAACTGATCGTAAAACCTTATAAGAAAGGCTCAAATGACATTTACCAAACTCAGGTGCTGACATTTATGTTTGGATAAGAGTACCCTCTCCATCCAACATCTGTGATCCCAAGCTAAAGATCTTATTTTTCCAGCAGAGTTAGGGAGTCGTGCGTACTGACTAAACGCCCCAATTCATTGACTTTCAAAAGGATCATATGGAAAAAAATCTAGCCTGTGAACTTAGATAAACTTAAAGCTTGAGCCACAGCATTTGTCTTCATTATACATACCCAACCTCCAGACGGTGCTACGCCGTGCTACGCCGCATTCAGCCTGACAACTGTGTAAAGTTAAATAACGACACCACTGACTCCTTCAGACGGCCTGTTGCAATAGAATTGGATTATTCATCTTTATTAGCAGAGTTTAGGGTTCCAAGGATATCTGACACTGGCTCTTCACAGGGTCAATTCATTACCCACAGACAGGCCACTCTGCTTTGGGGAAAGGAAAATCTGCAGTCCTCTTCTACTGATATAATTACCAATCTGGGCATTCCATCACAGCCTCAGTGTTACATGTTCCCGAAAATCAGCTCAGAAGGATCAGTATCTCTTTCGTAAAGTAAACAATTTTCAACAATTTCAAAACCATTTAAAAAAACTAGACTAGCCTAGTTCAGCCATAGAGGTGAGCCGAGGAGCAGCTATTTAAGGTTCAAGGCCATCTTTGTTTATGGCAAGTTAGTCATGGTATTGCGTCCATCCATCAGCACCTAGCTGGTTCCTGACCAGCTTTCCAAGTTAAAAACAGGATTCTACTAGCTATATGTTTGTTAGGGGAATGTCACGTCCTGGCTATGCCCCTAGCCATCTTTGCGCTGGCTGGGGCCATAGTCAGGACGTGGCCAGAAGAGGTGCCTCTAGGCACCTCTATGTGCTTTGGTTTCCCCAATTGGAGGCAGGTGTTCGTTATTGCCTCCAATTGGGGAACCTATTTAAGTTGACTGTTTTGAGCACATGGGTGTGGTTTATTTTGGTTGTTAGCCGTAGGCTATTATACCCAGTCATCGTGTCTGATTTAAGTTTGTAAGTTTGTTTTCTTTCTTCATTAAAAACCATGGATTACTATTCCAACAGCCGTTCTGCCTCTGCCTATCTGTCCTCATACACCGGACCTTATGACAGAATGAACCACACAACTGTGTGCAAACATTCAACATAAATAGGTTCCCCAATTGGAGGCAATACCGAACACCTGCCTCCAATTGGGGAAACCAAAGCACATAGAGGTGCCTAGAGGCACCTCTTCTGGCCACGTCCTGACTATGGCCCCAGCCAGCGCAAAGATGGCTAGGGGCATAGCCAGGATGTGACAGGGAAAACATAATTTGCATTCATCAGCTAACTTTTTAGTGTTTTTTTTCAACAAGTAGTCGTAGCTAAGTTGAGGATGAATCACTGAGACATATGCATTATGAATGATGGTGTCATTCCTATGTGTAAAAAAACAATGTACACATAAAGAATTAAATAATGTTAATTCATATGCAATTGCTCATTGGTCAATTGGCTTATTGGCTTAAAACGTTAAATAGTTTATGAAGACGTTAAGTTTGAGACTCAAAGCCCCGAACAGCGTTCCGTTCTAGATGTTCACTCTGTATTTCCTTTAGGCTTGTCTGCTCAGTTTACGGAGTATATCTACTGATGCTTGTAGCCAGCGTGTCCTCATTACCTGGACTGTTGGGTTGCAGTCCATGTTTCTAACATTACGTTACCTAACTATGGGTAGTAAGACACACAATCAGTCAGAGACTTTCGCTTTGCTAAAGAAGGGTTCGCGATACGTATCTGTGATACATGTTTGCAAAATGAAACATACCTCAAATATTCTCTGGTGCCGTGAAGGCTGCAGTATGGCAACGTCTCCCCACAGCAGCTTGCCTGACAGGCTCTGCTTTCATACCATCCTCAAGGAGAGCATATCGGCTTGGCTAACTGCTAACAAGCAAAAGCTGTGAAACAGCACCACTACAAGGCAACAACATACAGTATGTGCCAATGAACAAAGAGAAGGCTACTGAGAATAAACTCCAAGCAAACACTACACAAATTTACCATCCACAGTCTGAGTCTGAGATTCATGCGCCCCCAAAATAAAGGCAATGAAGAGACATGATTAATAACGTCCAGTCAAAATGCTCATTCAGAAAGAGATGGAATGCAGTGGAGAAAGGTCACTTGTGATCTAGTACAACTTCATACAGCCATGATATCCATCTGTTCCCGTAGTAACAATGTGATGTCATATATGATCGCCACTAGGAGCTCTGGGTTGTAACTCTGAGAAGTAGTAATTATCACATGGGCCAGAGATTGGATTTGATTTAAATGCCTTAAAGCGCATTGAGTGAATTCTGCACACTCCACAGGAACATCAATCCCATCGTAGGGATGCTGAAAGAGTTATTGATAAAAGCCAAGTGTGAAGTGGGTGTATACAAACCCTGGGTTGCTGATGTTATGTATAGGCCATTAACAAGACAGAATATTGGTAATCCCAGGAGGAGCAATTCTGGAAGTTCAATGACACGCTGAAGGACTTAATTACACGTGTTTATGCATGGTATTGTTGTTGTATTGGCAGGGAGCAGGATTAGTCATGTCTAACAATTACACCGTAAGTAAAATGTTTTCGTGTTTAAATTCGTTTTTGTTAAACTTACATAATAGAATTATAAGGGATGCATTAGTATGTTGCAGGAAAACAAACATACAGTCCACATTGTGGCCATCATCTTAATCGTTTAGCAGCATAGTCACCGCTTTCTAAACAAAGCATACAACATGATGCCTCATTTAAGAGACAAAGGTCCTCTTTGACTTCCAGGATTCATGAAGGTTTACTGTGTGCCTGTGTTCACAGTTGAAACTAATCAGGTGTCCTCCTGGTTGTCCCTTGTTGATGAAGAGCCTCCAGACAGAAACTTGCAGTGTGAAAGAGGCAAGAGAAGCAAACTGTCAAAGGGCCTAATGGTTCTGGAGAGGCACCCAATTCTACATGTTCACAACATGCCAGTCCCAATTAGTCAGGTTTACACAGTGGGCCAATCCATGAGAAGACGGGGGAGGAGTGGGGAGAGAAGATAGGAGTGGGGAGAGAGGGGAGAGAAGATAGGAGTGGGGAGAGAGGATAGGAGTGGGGAGAGAGGATAGGAGTGGGGAGAGAGGATAGGAGTGGGGAGAGAGGGGAGAGAGAAAGAGAGAATAGGACTGGGGAGTGAGGGGAGAGAGAGGAAAGAAAGGGGAGAGAGGGTAGGAGTGGGGAGAGAAGATAGAGAGGATAAGACAGGGGAGAGAGGGCAGTGAGGATAGGACTGGAGAGAGGGCAGAGGGGATAGGACAGGAGTGAGCGTAGGACTGGAGAGAGGGCAGAGGGGATAGGACAGGAGTGAGGGTAGGACTGGAGAGAGGGCAGAGGGGATAGGACAGGAGTGAGGGTAGGACTGGAGAGAGGGCAGAGGGGATAGGACAGGAGTGAGGGTAGGACTGGAGAGAGGGCAGAGGGGATAGGACAGGAGTGAGGGTAGGACTGGAG
>JACXGJ010004792.1:0-43026 GCA_016801105.1 Esox niger
GTCTGCCACTTCGAGCCTTAACTTGAACTGTGCCTGTGGTCTTCCATTTCCTGACTATGTTCCTAACTGTCGAAACAGACAACTGATATCTCTTAGACAGCTTTCGGTATCCTTCCCCTAATTCATGATGGTGAACAATCCTTGTTTTCAGTTCATGTGACAGTTCTTTTGAGACTCCCATGTCACTACTCTTCAGAGACGATTCACAGAGGAGGGAAACCTACAATTGCCCCCCCTTAAATACTCTCTCATAATTGGGTTCACCTGTGTATGTAGGTCAAGGGTCACTGAGCTTCCCAAACCAATTTTGAGTTCCAATAATTGGTCCTAAAGATTTTGAAATCAGTAAAATGACCACAGTGCCCAAATTTATGCACATGCCTAATTTTGTTCGAACAATTATTGCACACTTCCTGTAAATGGTATAAACTTCGTTTCACTTCTCAAATATCACTGTGTTTGTCTCCTATATGATATATTTAACTGATTTTTTTAATCCTAGGAACCAACGATTTATGAAGGAAAATCATGGACATTAACAAGGTTGCCCAAACTTTTGCAGACCACTGTAACTATGAGAGACAAAATGAGAAAAAAAATCACATTGTAGGATTTTTTATGAAACCTTTGTTTGCAGTTACAGAGATCATACGTGTTCTGTAGTTCTTGACCAGGTTTGCACACACTACAGCAGGGATTTTGGCCCACTCTCCCATACAGACCTTCTCCAGATCCTTCAGATTTCGGGGCTGTAGTTGGGAAATACAGACATTCAGCCCCCTCCGAAGATTTTCTATTAGGTTCAGGTCTGGAGACGGGCTAGGCCACTCCAAGACCTTGAGATGCTTCTTACGGAGCCACTCCTTAGTTGCTCTGGCAGTGTGTTTCAGGTCGTTGTAATGCTGTAAGACTGGGGCCATACATGGCCCCATCCATGGCCCCATCCATGCTCCCTTCAATATGGTGCAGTCGTCCTGTCCCCTTTGCAGAAAAGCATCCGCAAAGAATGATGTTCTCACCTTTATGCTTCACAGTTGGGATGATGTTCTTGGGGTTGTACTCATCCTTCTTCTTTCTCCAAACACGGCGAGTGGAGTTCAGACCAAAAAGCTCTATTTTTGTCTCATCAGACCACATGACCTTCTCCCATTCCTCCTCTGGATCATCTAGACTGTCATTGGCAAACTTCCGACAGGCCTCGACATGCTCTGGCTTGAGCAGGGGGACCTTGCGTGCGCTGCAGGATTTTTAATCCATGACGGCATAGTGTGTTACTAATGGTTTTCTTCGTGACTGTGGTCCCAGCTCTTTTCAGGTCATTGACCAGGTCCGGCCGTGTAGTTCTGGGCTGATCCCTCACCTTCCTCATGATCATTGATTTTTAATCCATGATGGCGTAGTGTGTTACTAATGGTTTTCTTTGTGACTGTGATCCCAGCTTTTTTCAGGTCATTGACCAGGTCCTGCCGTGTAGTTCTGGGCTGATCCCTCACCTTCTTCATGATCATTGATGCCCCACGAGGTGAGATTTTGCATGGAGCCCCAGACAGAGGGAGATTGACCGTCATCTTGAACTTCTTCCATTTTCTAATAATTGCACCAAAAGTTGTTGCCTTCTCACCAAGCTGCTTGCCTATTGTCCTGTAGCCCATCCCAGCCTTGTGCAGGTTTACAATTTTATCCCTGATGTCCTTACACAGCTCTTTGTTCTTGGCCATTGTGGAGAGGTTAGAGTCTGTTTGATTGAATGTGAGGCCAGGTGTTTTTATACAGGTAACAAGTTTAAACATTTGCAGTTAATACAGGTAATAAGTAGAGAACAGGAGGGTGTCACAGTGCTGGGTATAGGACACAGGCGCAGAGACGTGGTGGTAGTAGAAATCCATGTTTTATTAAAATAAAGGAACAAAATGATGGCAGCTAGCGTGATGTTGCGCAATGGCTAAATAGTAACCACAAAACAAAATGATCCACACAGAGCGTGGGTAAACATTCAACATAAATAGGTTCCCCAATTGGAGGCTACGATCTACACCTGCCTCCAATTAGGGAGACCAAACTAAAATAGAGGTGCCTAGAGGCACCTTTTTTTTGTCCTGTCCTGACTATGGCCCCAGCCCAGTGCAGAGATGCCTAGGGGCATAGCCAGGACGTGACAAAGGGCTTCTTAAAGAAAACTAACATGTCTGTGAGAGCCGTAGTTCTTACTGGTTGGTAGGTGATCGAAAACTTATGTCATGCAGAGAATGAAAATTAATTATTAATAAATCATACAATGTGTTTTTCTGGATTTTTTTATTCTGTCTCTCACAGTTGAAGTGTACCTATGATAAAAATTACAGACCTCTACATGCTTTGTAAGTAGGAAAACTTGCAAAATCATCAGTGTATCAAGTACATGTTCTCCCCAGTGTATTAATTGTAATTGGTCAAAAGGCTTTTTTCATTATCAAAGAAACAAGTTATTAATTTGTTGGATGACTTCCCAGAGTTTCTCATGGGACTCAGTGAAGTTATGTGTTGGGTAAATCAGCTAATCAATGTTGTAAATGTACCTGGCAGGTAAAGTCCTTTTGGCTCCGGGAGCGACAGGTTTGACCACAGCTGGTCATATCGTAGTCATAAACCATTGTGTCTGGGCACTGAGTGTACTTTCCTGGAGAAACAGTTTGGAGATTCAACATTTAAGTTTAATTGTTATACTGGGACATAATGTTGAAAACAATTAGTTGGTAAATCCACTATAGTGCCATTATAAGGATAAACCTTATGGACAATCAGAAAAGGAGATACGCTTTACATGAATGAACAGTGTTTGAGTTTACCATAGTTTGGCATAGTTTATTTAGCATTGAATTCAGTCTCTGTTGTTGATCTCACCACAGGTGGTGTTTCTCCATCCTGTCAGCAGGATGCCAGCAGCAGCACAGGCGTGCACGTAGGAAGAGACTGCTGCACACATGCACTCCTCAGTCTTCTCACAGTTACAGCTGTCATACATGCAATTCTACAGACGAGGGAAAGAAGGAGTGGCTTAGTTTTTGTGTACCTGGAAAAACACTGTTTTCTTTTTTATAATCCCAGTCCAAGCACAACAAAAAAAAGTTTAATGTTGATGAGTATCTTGACAACCTGTATCCCCCCACTGCCACCATCCAAATATAAAGAAATGCACTTAACTTTGATTTCTCTGACTTCGCCAACTAACGGCTTTGATTAAGGAAAGTGTACTTATTATGCGTGTCTGATGTTGGTTGTCCGAGACACCGTTAGAGGTGCGCACTTATTGTAAGTGGCTCTGGATAAGAGCGTCTGCTAAATGACAAAAATGTATAACTATTGTACACATTGAAATGACTCAGTAGGAATGTTGGCAATTCAATCTTACTGTTTTGTAGTGTCCTGGGTTGATCTCATTGTGGCATTTAGAGAATATTCCTGTACGATCTGACAGCATTGAGCACCAGTGCTTGGCATATTTCTCTATAAAACATATTTGACAACATTTAAAAGAGCACAATAAAAACACACCTTTTTATGTAGCTTTCTGATGCATCTCATTGTCCTGAGTTAACAAGCTGTGCTGAAGTGTATTTGGGTATTGTCTTGTGGGACATATAATGTTTTAGAAAGAGGTTAAAGCAGTACCATTCTCTACACTCAGAGAACATGGGTTCTCAAAGCTCTGGGTCACATCTGGGCAGCTTGCTTTGGTCTTCCACATGTTCGCAAACGTCACAGCCGTTCCTTCCACCAGTCCGTTGATGGTTCTAAAGTCGTCGGCTTGGATGCTGTTAAAGTCCCCGCAAAGACCTGGATGAGATGTTTGTAATTACAACAGATCAGTTTAGGTCACAATTAAAATATAACATTTAAGTTATAATTCTTTACACAAAATATGAGGTGCAGTTAGCTTGTTGTTAACTCGTTTTTTGAGTGTTGAATGAAATTACCAGTGATCAACAAAAGTTGCGACGCGAAAGAATTGTTAGCATCCACTTCCAAGGCTTAATTTACTTCCATTTTATTCTAAAACAGTTGACTGGTAGTGTACATTAACACTGGTGACCCTGAATGAAATTAAAGAAACATACCCTGAGTTTTTCCTTTCAGAGAACTGCTAGCGGTGATGTACACTTGCATTATAGGTGTTAGCTGGACCTCCAGATGCAGCTCGTAAGAAGTTTGCACGACGATGTAAAACGTAGAGGGCTTGAAGATCGTTACATTCTCTGTGGAAAATAAACCAAATGTCTAGTCATAATGTGGAAAACAAATACTTACTTGCCACTTTATTAGGAGATTGTCATGTGTATTATCTGTTGATTGTATTGCATTTCCTATGTGTCTTACAGTGACTGAAAATAAAGAGGGTAATAAATATATTTTGTATTTGTATATATTTGCATTTATAGACCTGGGAATAGATAATGCAAACACATTTGATTAGGTTTGCAACTCACCCATGAAAAGTGGCAACTTTGATAACATCGTATTTACATAGATAGTTCCACTGGCCTCAATGACGATCATCTGCAATTTACAAATAAAACCTTGAAAGTGAGACTCCAGGTGGTAAGAAGTGAAACGCAGGTTTGGAGTTAATACCTTTAGATTCCAGTCAAGTCCCAAAGTCAACGTAACGAATAATTCAATAATAAATGTGACAACAGAAGAGAAATAGAAAGGGATTTCAATGTTCTTTACTGAATTGAATTGAAATATCCTGGACCCCAATCCTGGGGTGAAATGGTGATAGGAGTCCACGTCAGCAAGAGGTCTGAATATGTAGCTTGTTTCCAAAAACTATTTGAAATGTTTTAATGTTGATGTCTTGATGAAACACAATCAGATGAGTGTGTCATTGCCCAGGGGAAACCTTACCTTGGACTCTGGAATCACCAGTGTTACACCTCTTAGGCAGGTCTCAGTGTCTGTTGTCCCACATTTCTCTATGTCACCCAGGACGGTGAAAACACTCCCATAGGTTTGCTGGTACATGTGGAATAAGGTACGACAGTAAAGTTAAGCGTAGTAAAGTTAGACATTTTTATCAGAATAATACATGTCTCATCTGTAAAACAGACCTTGGTCAGAGCATGAGTCCCTGTCAAAACACTGAGTGGAAGCACAGTCTATATAGTGTATAGTGAGTAATTTAAAGCAACCTTAAACTCAGAGAGACAAAGAATGATCGAAGTAGAACTATTTAAGTACCAGGACATTTTTGCCATAAGCCCTTAGAACTTGTTGATAAACATTGGGTTTGTCTGTGTTATTTTAATTCAATTAGTGACATGTGCAAACAAAGATTTTTATTATTAAAAAAATTCAATGTCTAATGTCCCACCTTGGACAGGACATAGGAGCAGTCTCCATGGAAGGTGTAGGCTTTCCCATCGTAGGTGGTGATGTGGGATCCTCCCTCGACGGAGCAGGTACCTGGACAGTCCAGACCTACACAGCTCCATTGGCCATCCTTACAGGTACTAACAGAGAGAATCAGTCAGTTAAGCCTACAGCCACACAAGCACAATAAATCTGTGTATGTAAATGTAAAGCAATGCTTACCATTCATGGCACGTTCTAGAGTATGTCTCTCCAGGCTTGTAAGACACTTCATTGTGGAGACAAGAGCACTGGTTCACAGCTACACAGCCCCTCTGATTAATGTCATCAAACACAGTTCCTAGGAAAGAGGCCGAAAATACATTTAATCACAATAGCAGAAATTATATCAAATACATTTCTTGGAAATACGTGTTTATGTCTGTCTTCCAAAAAGTTGAACTATGCTTGCCTGGTTTTTGGTTTTATTAAACAACTTAAAGGGGGCTAAAAGGTGGAAATACAGTATTATGTGGTTTTCCCCAGTGAATCAGTGAGTCTACTGTAGCGTTAGGACAGAAGCATCCATCATGGAATCAGTGAGTCAACTGTACCGTTAGGACAGAAGCATCCATCATGGAATCAGTGAGTCAACTGTACAGTTAAGACAGAAGCATCCATCAGTGAATCAGTGAGTCTACTGTACCGTTAAGACAGAAGCATCCATCAGTGAATCAGTGAGTCTACTGTACCGTTAGGACAGAAGCATCCATCAGTGAATCAGTGAGTGTACTGTACCGTTAGGACAGAAGCATCCATCAGTGAATCAGTGAGTCTACTGTACCGTCAGGACAGAAGCATCCATCAGTGAATCAGTGAGTCAACTGTACAGTTAAGACAGAAGCATCCATCAGTGAATCAGTGAGTCTACTGTACCGTCAGGACAGAAGCATCCATCAGTGCAGTGTTCCTCACAATGCTTTTTTCTCCGTGGGTTGGAGCAGGTGTCAATACAGGGACTTCCACACTCCTGGTACTTCATGTTTAAAGGACACGTCTTCACTGCTCAACACAGACAGACAGAACAATAGACCGAGAGAGAGACAGATAGAAAAGAGGAATGTAATCTATCAATACATTCATTTTCAATAATTGTGACAAAAAAGAAGTCTAGTTACTTATTTCCTAAAACTAATTCAAACACACACATAACGTGCTGAAAAACAATTGCATCTTTAACTAAACACCACAGTGGAGGATAAAGCATTATTGCATCTTTTACTTTGCCAACATTATGACTACAGATTATGAACACACAGTGCAATCATGAAAAGGAGCAGTACAGACAGTCCAACACAGGTTATGCAAAACAAGAATTCACTCTTACAGCAGAAGTGGTCTGTCCTCCACTTCTGGGGCACCCCCCCTGCGTGTGCACACTGGCGGGAAAACTCTGAAATGGTTTGGCACATGCAGGACTCGCTGTTTCTGCTGTTGCCACAGTGACACATGTCTGCAATGCAGGCCTCGATGAAGGAGTCTGTGGCAATCAGGTCCTTACAGCTACTGAAGGCTGGACTGGTGAGGAACCCCTCGCACGCTGTCCTCTGAAAGGAGAGGACCATGAAGAAGTGAGTGAAGAATTAGTTATCATGAATTAACTTTATACTGATCTACTACCCATACAATGTCAATATTTAGTTTTACTTCAAAATATCACAATGTGCTTATAGCAGCAAACGACGAAATTAAGCTATCAGTCTATACCTCGTCTCCACATATTTCCGTCTTAAGAGGGGCCGCTATGCAAGTTTCTGTTGGACCATTCATCTTCCATATCTCACCGTAGCTGATGGTTGTCAGATGACCACCTGTGGAACAATGAATAAATGCGGTAGTAATTGCAGTCTGTTGTCTGACATGTCCTTACTCTGTTATAAATAGCTATGTGTTGCATAGACAGTCCTTTAATGGCTATCTCAAAGCAATTCGATATGGTAGGACAACGACTTTGGTGAGAGTCAAATACTTTTCTTTCTTCCACTGAATCTGAGTTTTCCCGCTTTAGCGCACAAAATAGATTCACATTTTACTCATTTAGCAGACACTCTTTCTTAGAGACATTTTTCATTAGTTCATAAATTTAAAGATAGCTGGGTGGGCCAACCAAACAACCCTGAATTTACGTCAGTGCTGGTAGAAAGAGAAAAAATAAGAATGACAATTGCAATAAGTTTAAGAAAGGCTGGAAGGAGGTGGGACTTCCTACATCCTACAAAAGACAACGTTTCAAGATCCTTGTCGACGTCTACCGCTGCACAATCGATAGCATTCTGACCAACTGCGCCAATGTATCTCGTTGCTGCGTAGCCAACTGGAAGGCCCTGCAACGGGTGGCGAAAAACACCCAGCAGATCCCGGGTACCCAGCTCACAGACCATCGTAGACCTCCAACGTAAGCGTTGTCTGCGCAGGGTATGTTGCATCCCCAGGGACCCTTTACATTCAGGCCATAAACTATTTGCCCTCTTACCATCTGGCAGGCTGTACAGGTCTCTCCAGTCCCACACCAGCAGGCTCAGGAACAGTTCCATTCCATCTGCTGTAACCCTGCTGACCTCTGTGACCCATCACAAACCCACCCACTGGACAAGTCTGATAAGATTTTTCCGTTCATTGCTGCCATTCCTGTATTTGATTTGTACTTGCCGACTTGCACCTGAACCCAGCCCTCACTGCACATTGCACCTGCCACTTGCATTTCATTTGTTACACACACGCCTCGGGAACCTCATTGCTGTGTCCCTGAATTTCAGTTGCACATGCTGTCCTACTCCTTCAATTTGCCATGATTGCAAAATCAGAATGCGACTGAAAGTTGCCACAACTTTTATTTGTAAATACATTATACTTAATACCGGTACATTTTCTGTAAATAAGGGAATTTTCCACTGCACATTTAAAACTGCCATAAGTAATGCATTTGCATTAATTGCACACCTATACATTCCACTTGTATTTAAATACAGCTCCGTAAAAAATTAAGAGACCACTGCACCTTTTTCTTTCCTTTCCGAAACAGTCAATAAAGACGGGAACAGAAGGGTTAATATTAAGAGACACCTGCAAATTGAACGCTTCTGTTCCTCACTCAAAGGTTTTTTGGAAAGGAAAGAAAAGGTTACAGTGGATTTTTTCATGTATTCCCATTCTTGGTGATATAGGATTTCAGCTGCTCAACAGTTCGGGTCTCCTTTGATGTCGTTTTTGTTTCATAATGGTCCAAATGTTTTGACAGGTCAATGAGTGACAGGTCTGTGATCCAGACTCTGGAATGCAGACAGGAAAGTTTAGCACCCACTCTTTTAATATGGAGCCATGCTGTTTTAATACATGCAGAATGCGGTTTGGTGTTCTGCTGAAATACTTGATGATGACTGTCTTCACAGCATTCCTTGGTATATCTAATTCTTTCAAAATTATTTAGTACCCTTCTCTTGACTGATATCTTTCAACAATCAGATCCCTCTGTTGCTCTATGTGGTCGATGCCCTTGGCTCTGAGATGCAACTAAGGAAATGTCAGGAAAATCCTACTAGAACAGCTGAACTGTATTTGTGATTCACAAATAAAATGTATTTGTGAGTCACTTTAAATGATGGCAGGTGTGTAAGGACTTCTATTTAACATGAGTTTGACTGTGATTGGTTCATTCTGAACCCAGCCAGGGAGTGCACACTTATGCAACCAGGTTATTATACGTTTTAAATTTTTCACTTTTCAATTGAATTGTTTACATTATATGTCACATTAAAATTATAAAAAGTTCTGACATGATATATCTTTGTCTCATACTTTTACATCACAAAAATCTGCCATTTTAACAGGGGTGGGTAGAATTTTGTATCCACTGTAACACTGTACATAGCCACGGTTTAAAAAGAGTACTGTAGATCAGCAGCAATATTAGTAGTAGTATTGAATATTGTAGAAATGGTAAGTATGGCTATAATATACATTGAAAAAGAAAATGTAAACTAGCATTGATTTTAAATATTGCAATGTCCATTTAAGTACCTGAAAGGGCACCAAAGCATCTGGAATGTTCGTGTGTGATCAGTATGATGGATCAGTGTTACTGACTGAGGAGCCTAATGGCCTGAGGGAAGAAAAGTTTTTGAGTCAGGAAGTGCGGGCTCTGATGCTCCGGTAGGGTCAACCAGACAGCAGCAGTGTGACTGGACCATAGCCTGGTGGCTGTGATCTTTGCTGATGTTCTGTGCTTTCCTCAGGCATTGTGTATGGTAAATGCCTTGCACGGAGGGGAGATGGCAGCTGATGACACGCTCCACAGACTTCACAACCCTCTGGAGGGACTTGCGGCGGAGCAGCTGCCGTACCGGGAAATAATGCAGCCTGAGAGGATGCCTTCAGTGGTGCCCCTATAGACGTTGGTGAGAGCTGGTATGGACCAGGAGAGGTAATCCTTGAGGAACACAGAGAAACTTGAATTCAGAGTCTCCACTTCAGCTCCATGGATGTGTATGGGGGCATGACCCCCTCTGCCGTCCACGATCATCTCTTTAGTCTTATAGACGTTGACAGAGAGGTTCCTTACGTCCTCTTTATAAGCGGTCTCATCGTTGTGGATGGTAGTATCGTCCGTGAATTTAAGGATGATGTTGGAGATGTGAGAACAGGGAGTACAGGAGGGGACTGAGTACGCAGCCCTGAGGGTCTCCAGTGCTCAGGGTCAGTGCAGAGGAGGTGAGGTTGCCCATTCTCACCACATGGGTTCTGCCTGACAGGAAGTCCAGGATCCAGTTGCAAAGGGAGGTGGTAAGTCCCAGGGTCCTGAGCTTAGGAACAGACTTGGCAGGCACAATAGTGTTGAATTCTAAGCTGCAGTCCACCAAAAACATCCTGATCTATGTTGCCTTTTTCCAGGTAGGAGAGGACAGTGCGTATCGCCAGGGTGATGGCATCATCTGTTGATATTTTGGGGCGGTATGCAAATTGGGGTCCAGGATGTCAGGATGGGTGTAGCAGATGTGAGTTCTGGCCAGCCACTCAAAGTATTTCATGATGGTGGAGGTCAGTGCTACAGGGTGGTAGTTGTTCAGGCAGGTGATGGAAGGTTTCTTCGGTTCAGGCGCAATGGTGGTCTGTTTCAAGCATTAGGGACCACAGACCGGATACAGGTTGAATATGGTGGTGAAAACCCCCTGAAGACACAGCCTGGAAGGCCATCTTATCCTAGTTACAACGGTTAACCTTTTTAAAAACTCTCCCCACGTCAGCCATGAGACTGAGTGCAGTCGTCCTGGTCCTCAGCAAGCTACACTGAAAATATTGTGTTTGTTGCCTCAAACCGTGTATGGAAGGAGTTGAGCTCGTCCGGGGCAGGCGGTGAAATGAGCATCATTGAAGTTTCTTCCTTTGTATTCTGTGATGTGTCGCAGATCTCCCCACATGCGTCTGGGGTCAAAGCTATGGTAATTTGACTCTTATCACTGAATTCTCTTTTTCCCTATGTGATGGCTTTCCGAAGGTCATATATGGATCTTCTCAAGGCCTCCAGGTCCCCGGAACTATAGTCAGAGGACTGTTCTCTGAGCATAGCGCCGACATTACCCTTCACCGAGGGCTTTGGGTTGGGGAAAGTTCTGGCAGTGGCCCTCGGGATGACATCGTCAATACAGTTGGAGATATATGGTGAGACGTGTATTCATCCATGTTCCCATCGGCTACAACACAGAATATCTGCCAATTTGTTGTTTCAAAGCAGTACTGTAGGGCAATAATGGATTCCTCATTTCAGAGTAGAATTGTCCGCGAAAACGTTATTTCTGTTTTAGAAGTGCAAATGCAGAGCGGGGAGGGGTTTGTAACCATTTCATATTTGTGAATAACAATTGTCAAGAGTTTGATCGCACCAGGTAGGAAAGTTAGTGTGCTGGTGGTATTTTGGTAGACCTTTCCTGTAGTGCAGGGTATATACTGGTACATGCCATGGGAAACATTGTATTAATATGGATCATGACACATAAAGGAAAGAGAACTGTGACCAACTATTTTCTGTGGAACACAGTGTTTGGCGAACAAAGCAAATAGTAACCATGCAACTATAGACAAAACTTTTTCTGTTTTCTATTTAGTCGGTTATTGTCTTGTCAACCAAAACTTTTGCCTATTGTTGCATGCTTACACGGAGTAGCCTACATGAATAACGAAATTGACTATTTGATAAAATACAGAAAAGTAATTTGTCGATCGCTTTGGATGATACAAAATCCCATGCGTTTGCAGATCTCGCTCAAATGTCAAACCCCCACAGTCAGCATACAGCTTCGGGGGATTGTGTGCGCAAGACCGGCAAACAACACGGTTGCACTGCACACAGTTCTCAGGGATCTTGTTCCGTGTGCCCCTGCCGACTATACTAAGTGTCATCTTGCCGGGTTTGAGTTGCCGAGGCTTTCAATGAATGGTTTACAGTATCCTATGTGAAAATATAAAGGTCATTTGTCAATAATAATACTGACAAACTGTAACCTATAATACGTTTGCTGAATTTATAATTGGTGATTGTTGGTATTTCGTTTTGTCAATAATTATTTTGCCTTTGTAGAATCATTTGTAGAATCTTACTCTTCAGTAAAATAAGCAGAGAAAATTCAAAGAGAGAAGATAGGATGTGTGTGTTGATCCTGGTATTATTCTTGTAATATGTAATATGAGCCTATTTAGGAAAAGACAAGGAAGGAGGAAGGTGTAGCTTTCAATGGCAGTTTTAATTACAAACCCAAACACCAATTCCTGTAGACATTTGGCGGTTCTAATACTCAATTTTGATACTGCACTGTTGCCAGTTGACTTAATTAGTGATGTGATATTCAACCAGGTTTTTAGCATGAAACAATTTATCCAGGATTTTTTTGACTCTGCCCCAACTTTTTTGAAAAGTGCTGCTGGTATCAAATTCAGAGTGGGAATATATTTTTGAAGAAACACAAACATTTCTCAGTTTCAAAATTACGCATGTTGTCATTGTACTATTTTCTATAGTGTTTAAATGTTTTGCACATTGTTTATTCATTTACATTTTACACAGCATCCAAACTTATTTGGAAACTGGGCTGTTAATGCCATCAGACTACTGTATCTCAGGATATGAGTGTTTGCTACACGGCTCAGATGTAAACTATGCACTTGTTTTATGAAAAATACATTCACAAAAACAAAGTATTTCATTGTTTCAACATAAGCAAAACAATTCTAGACAACTGTACATTCCAGGAGGTGTGGCAAATAACCTTTCTTGCTCCGAATGAAAAACAGCAAAACACTGTGATCATTTCTGTATTCCAATACCTAACCTATTGTTTAAACACACATTCCATTTCAGTATCATAGTTTATATCTCTAAGTATCAAGACCTCCGCATCCGCCTCCTCAGAGTCCGGGCCAGGTTCTTCCTCTCTCCTGTTTGTCTGTGTATGTTTGGCCGTTGGATCCAGGCTCCTGCAATCCAGTTCCGGCCCCTCAAGTCCCCACAGCTGTGGTTCATTCCCTCATCAGCTTGCTATTAAATACCCTGGTTTCCGTCCGCCCGGCGCTAGATCATTGTAATTCACTACTCTGTAGTAACGTTCCACTCCTAATCATAGACTGAGTAAACCTGTTGCAGTTGTTCCTCCCTACTAACCTTATTTCTCCCCCGTAACACTAAGACCTCTTCTTTTGTTTACCATTCACAATGAACTCGTCGTGAATCTGGGCTCCATTGAAGTCTCCACATAGCCCACAGGTCTGATTCTGGAACTTTGAGTCCAACTCCACCTTCAGGGCAGATGAAAGTTGACTGTGGATTAAATGCAGTACAGTACAGTAAATGTGTCCACTTAAAACAAATGGCCTACAACAATGCCGATGTATTGACATTGCACACACCATGAGTTGAATGAATGAGTCTATTTCTGCTTAAGTTAAAAGTAAAGTACATTCTGGTGTCATAACATTCAGAAACTCAACAGCGGAAAAATACACTTTACTGAAGGAAACTAGGATTACCATAAGATCTATACAGTTAAAAGTGAAAACAGGATTATCTGGTTTATCAAGCAGTCAGTAAAAACAATGAATAATAGCCCAATACCAACCTAGCAAAAGACATTCAAAAAACTGTTTTTGGTTGCAAACATGTTGAAAATAAATTGAAAATACATCTTTCAGATTTTTTGGTTGTTAAAAAATAACAATATCATGATAATGATGAAATATTAATATGATTAACAGCAATATCAGTAAGCCTAAAAACTGCAAACATGAATAACATACCGAGAGGGCGTCATCTTCGTTCCACATGACGACTAAACCCAATTTGGCTGTAATCTTCACATAGGAGTTGGTCCTCTCCATGAAGATATTTAACTGGCCATATGGTAACGAGACCCTATGGGGAAAACACGATGAAGTGTCCATCAGAGGGGAAATTCCAGTAGTCTAAACAGTCATTCAATGAACCCACAGAATATGACTAAAGGCAGAGAAATGAAATATCTGGGTGATTTATCATCATTTCTCACCCTCATCTCATTCTTCTCTTCCTCTGAATCCCTCACTCCCTTTCTATGGAATACACAGTCCAACGTCTGCAACCAGCACTAATTCTGATGCTAGAAATGTTCCTTGGTTCTCTGCAGATGCCTTGTGTTCTGACATCCAGACCTCAGTCACTCAGCTTATTACGTTTACTGTACTAGCTCTTGACCTCTATCGCAGTCCTCTTTATGCCCTTTCTCCCCTTTTTGCTCTCCTTTTTTTTAAGACTGGTCAAAGCTGTCAACTAAGAAAATAGAGGCTATTTTTTTAATTCTTTGTTGGTTGCTACACAATTCCATACAGTATGTGTTCTCAGTATTTAAGTCTTCACTATATGTACACCAATCAGCCATAAAATTATGACTAATGACAAGCGAAGTGAATAACACTGATAATCTCGTTATCATGGCACCTGTCATTGGGTGCGATATATTAGGCAGCAAGTGTCCTCAATGTTGATGTATTAGAAAGCAATGGGCAAGCATAAGGGTCTGAGTGACTTTGAAAAGAGATGGCTAGATGACTGGGTCAGAGCATCTCCAAAACTGCAGCCCTTGTTCCCAGTTTGCAATGGTCAGTACCAATTAAAAGTGGTCCAAAGAAGGCAAAGCGGTGAACCGGCGACAGAGTCATGGGCAGCCAGGGCTCACTGATGCACTTTGGGAGTGAAGGCTGGCCCGTGTGGTCCGATCAAACAGATTGAGCTATTGTAGCTCAAATTGCATAAAAACTCAATGCTGGTACGGATAAAAAGGTGTCAGAACACAGTGCTTCGCAATTTGTTGCGTATGGGGCTACGTAGCCGCAGACCAGTCAGGGTGCCCTTGCTGACCCCTGTCCACTGCCGAAAGCACCTACAATGGGCACGTGAGCATCAGAACTGGACCACGGTGCGATGGAAGGTGGCATGGTCTGATTAATGATGTTTTATTTTACAGCACATGGATGGCCAGGTGCGTAAGTGTCAGTTATCTGGAGAACACATGGTGCCAGGATGCACTATGGGAATAAGGCAAGCCGGCGGAGGCAGTGTGATGCTTTGGCAATGTTCTGCTGGGAAACCTTGGGTCCTGCCAGTCATGTGGATTTGACACAAATCACCTGCCTAAGCATTGTTGCAGACCATGTGAACCCTTTCATGGCAACGGTATTCCCTGATGTCATTGGCCTCTTTCAGCAAGATAATGCACCCTGTTGTGGCAATTTCTTAACTAATGTATTTTGGAGACATGTTTGCTTGTCTATTACATGGTATGTAACTCTGGTCTTTGGTTGTGACATGCATCTGTATTATTTCATAGAATCATTAGGTTCTCTGACCATCTGCTCAACTGCCTAAACCATTAACAACCCTGCCACAAAGCAAAACATTTTCAGGAATGGTTTGAGGAACACAACAACAAGTTTAAGGTGCTGACATGGCCTCCAACTTGCCCAGATCTCAATCAAATCGAGCTTCTGTCGGATGTGCTGGACAAACACGTCCAATCCATTCAGGCCCCACCTCACAATTTACAGGACTTTAAGGATCTGCTACTAATGTCTGTGTGCCAGATACTATAACACACCTTCAGAGATTTAGTAGAGTCCATGCCATGGTTTAGGACTGTTTTGGTGTCAAAAGGGGGAGCTACACAATATTAGGCAGGTGCTGATTGGTATATATTTTCACACAACTGTTCAAAAGCTTGGGGTCACTTAAAAATGTCCTTAGTTTCCATAAAAACATACATAAAATGAGTCTGAATATGAAATATAGCTAAATGAATTGAAAATAATAATTGACAAGGCTAGAAATAAGGATTTGTAATTTAAATAATAATTACGTTCTTCAAACTTAGCTTTTGTCAAAATATCCTCCATTTGCAGAAATCACAGCCTTGTAGACCTTTGGTATTCTATTTGGCAATTTGTTGAGGTAGTCTGAAGAAGTTTACAATATGCTTCCTTAAGAACCTCCCACAAGTTGTTAAATACCATACAGTCAAGTTGCACAACAGCTGAAAAGGGGCAAGATCCGGTGGCTAAACTGGCCAAAGACAGAATACCAGTAGACTGCATATTCCTTAAATTGTTCTTGCATAGTTTGGAGCTGTGCTTTGGGTCATTGTCCTGTTGTAGGAGGAAATTGGCTCCAATCAACGGTGTCCACCTTCTTTCTTCAAGATCCCTTTGACACTGTACAAATCTCCCACTGAACCACCACTAAAGCATCCCAAGACCATCACATTGCCTCCACCATGCTTTATAGATGGTGTCAAGCATTCCTCAAGCATCTTTACATTTGCTCTGTGTTTGACAATTAATCTTCTTTGTGATCCGAACACCTCAAATTTAGATTAATCTGACCATACAACTTTTTTCCAACCTTCCTCTGTCCAGTGTCTGTTCTTGTGCCCATTTTAATCCTTTCTTTTTATTGGCCAGTCTCATATATGTATTTTCTTGGCAACTCTGCCGAGAAACCCAGCATCCCGGAGTCGCCTCTCCACTGTTGACATTGAGACTGGTGGTTTGCAGGTGCTATTAAAGTTAGCAGCCTTTGAAGTGAGTTCTTTGAAGTGAGTAGTACAAAGTGTTGTATGAAAACTTCAGTTTCTTGGCAATTTTCACATAGAATCACCTTCATTCCTCAGATCAAGAATAGACAGACCAGTTTCAAAAAGAAGTTCATTCTTTCTTGTCATTTTGAACCTGTAATCGAACCCACAATTGTAGAAGCACCAGATACTGATCTAGTCTAAACACAACTTTGACCAGTTAGTGACGCTAGAGGCATGGGCACGTGGACACCAAACTTGCGGTGTGTACATTTGGTATAGACGTCTATGAATGTGTCCAGTAAAAAAAATATTACCCAGGAGTAATAGGTCAACTTTGAGAAATCTCAGAAGAAAGAAAATAATAAGAAAATACATATTGTCAGGGGTCCAAGCTTCGCTGCTTGGACCCCTAATTACTTTGCAGGCAAAAACCACAAAGCTGTTAATTTTAAGAGCATCTTTTAAAACAAACTTTCTAAACTCACTGTTTCCCGTTGACGTTGATGTTGCTTTTAGCCAGCTCTACGAAGGTCCCGTCCAGCTTCAGGGAGATCTTCTTGATGACTGGTTGACCGCCCACCTCTTCTCGCTGCAGCTGAATGTTGAACACCTCGTAGCCACTTCTGCTTTTACACTGTGAAGTCAACACGTAGTTACAGGTGTAGGGCAGCTGGAAGAAGTCCCCATCGTAGGTTTTGTAGTGGTAGTTACCCCATGTGCTGCAGACCTGCCTGTTGTGCGACTGACTCACGCCAACTGTAAGAGTGAGTACACAAATAAAAGACTAACAAGCAAACATTAAACATGATGTCCCAGACAACACTATTAAATGAATGTTCAGTGTCTGGTAAAATATCTCAAATCAAACAACATACCTGTGATCAATGGTGTCATCCCATTCATTGGAATTATATTAACTGGAACAAAACAATAACAACAACAAAAAGTCAGTGACCTATTTACAGCTCTGGAAAATTATCAATTTCTCTTGTTTTACTATTCATAGTGTCAGTTTCCGTCCATTTAAGATCTATGAACAAAATGAATGTAACCAGAAATCAGGGGAAAGCCATCTTTATTCAGCATGAGGCAATGATGTTAACCTTCCATAGTTCTTTCCTTCTTCTCTCCAATGAATACAAAGTGAACACAATTGTTTATACTAGGACACATGGGAGGCAGTCAATGGTCATAACCAGCCATTGGTCCTGCTGGAATTAACAACTCTCAGAACATTGTCAGTGCAGAAGGAAGCAGGTGTTCTTCTGGGAGAACCTTGTACTTGGCTTGATTCATATGTCCTTCACAAAGACAAATTTTCCCAATTCCAGCCTTGCTGATGCATCCCCAGATCATTAATGATCCTCCACCAAATGTAACTGTGGTTGCAAGACACTGTGGCTTGTAGGCCTCTCCAGGTATCTGTCTAACCAATAGACGACCAGGTGTCGGGTAAAGCTGAAAATTGGACTTGTCAGAGAAGATGACCTTACTACATTCCTTTACGGTCCAATCCTTATGGTCTTTTGCAAACTTCAGCCAGGCTCTTCTTTGCTTCTCATTGATGAAAGGCTTTTTTCAAGTTTTGTACAACTTTAGCTCTGCCTCTAGGAGCTTGTTTCAAACCATCCTCACCGTGCACTTCACCCCAGCTGCTATTTGTCATTCTTTTGTGGGTCACTTGATCTCATCCTACGATTGTTGAGTGATATTCAAATGAGTTGACGGTCATCTCGGTCAGTGGACAGTTGTTTTTGCCCTTTGCGAGTCTGTATCTTTGTTAACCCAAATATTTGATGCTTGGCCTTTGAAATTTTCAGGATGGAAGAAACCTGACGCTCACTGTATCCCTCTGCCAGTGAATCCAGAATTCAACCCTTCTTTTCCTCACTCAAAGATCTTTGTCATGCTGAATTTATTTTTATTTTTATACTTGCTCTGTATGGAAGGGCTGCCATAAATTTGAGATGCTGATTTAAGTAAAATTAGGAGTGATGTCTTAATTCTTTCCAGAGTTGTATCATTGATCATTTTTACTATCAAACATCTTTATCAATCACCTGTGGCGTTCCCAAAATAATCAAAAAAACAAATTTCATGGCTAACTTATTTATTCTACTTACAGATTTTGCATGTTAACAATGTATTATATATCCAGCCCAAAATGTGTATGTTCAAAAATCACTGAAACTTTACCTTAATCACAATAAAATTATGTTTTATTCAAAGTTGTTACCCTTTTTGGGGGATTTAATCGTTAATGGATTATCCAACTGTATTAAAATATCTCTTTGAGTAAATCCTAAATTGTATTTTATCTGTTATCACAACTTGTCTGATATTCTCTTACCTGTCTCAAAAGGCATCAGGCCACTGCATGCAGCATCTAATGCTAATAGGAGGCCAAACCACAGCTTCATCCAGTGTTGAGTCATGATGGCTCTTCTATCAATGTTCTGCTCAGGTTATCCACCCACTCCTTCAGGAAATGTGGCAGCAGGTGCCTGTCTGCTTTTAAGGGAAAATCTGAATGGAGGAAGTACCATGTCGATGCTGAGTTGATTCTGTGTCAAAGGAGGCGACTGATCAAACTTTAGGCGTTTCCAGTGTGGTTTTTGTGTATATTCAAGGGTTGGATCTTCTTTTCGGAAAGAGACATTATGTAAGTGATATCTGCTTGGTTTCCCAGGAAAGATGGTTGCACCTGATTCTCTATACAGTTCCATACCTGAAAGTTCCAGGCTGGATTAATTAACTTCCAGGCTGGAAAAAAGAAAGATCAACCTGTAAAATGTTATGAAGGAATACTAAGAGCAATTCTATAACATACAAAACTTCAGACATAACACTGGAAAAGCGTGGTCTCAATATACCCATCTTTCATCCAATGACCCTTCTCCTGGTCATCATCATTAGAGTTGTCTAAAATACAAGTTATACAGTATATCACTTAGTTTATGCCCCTGGAATAGGAAATGTTAAAGGGCCAAAGTAATGTTTACAGCCCTTTAGGCCATATACACATTTATGAGTGGTAACATTTCTCCAGCCCTATTCTAGCGAGATCAGAAAAGTTCTGAGAGTAATCTCGCAATTTTTTTATAGCAACTTGATGGGGAGGATATTTACATAAAATTACATTTTAGCATTTTTAATTTTTGTTCTGTCTACTTACTACATTCTTAATTTACATGACCACATTTTACCACAGGTGTAAAAAGTACAAATAACTTTGTACACCAGCTTTGTACACCAATTTTAGGGAAGTATTTAATTAAGTGAAAAATAATAAACAAAGGTTAAAGATTAATTCTGAACCTGGTCATTTATCTCTTAATCAGGAACTGCCCAAAATTGGTCAACACAACCTCAGAGTAATTATACTTTGTACTTTAACACTTCTGTTTTTTTACATCCCTCTTCCTGCCATTTGAGGGCTGTAATTGTTTATAGTTTGTTATTGTCAAAAAGTCAAAGAAAGGCAAGAGTTATTCCTATCAAAGTCAGTTTAACATCCAAGTCCAAACTTGACAGTCTTTCTCTAGTCTGTTAAGCAATTACTCCCATCCTTGCTGGTCCTGACATGCTCACAACTACATTACCGAATTGACAGAAAGTGCAACGGATTGTTAGCAAAATACACTGCTACCCAGGCAGGATCAATCCTCACCACTAGAAATTTACAATTTTTTATCCCAAATGGCTGCCCCTATAGGGCAGTCCCTATAGAAGTGTCAACAAAAGCGGTGAACTACACAGGGAATGGCGTGCTATTGGATGCACACACAGATCTCCTACAGCTTTTAGTGAAATTCCAGGTTGTACCTTCAGGCTATTTGTTTTAGGTCTGACCAAAACTCATGAATCTCGATCTTTGTCATAAATCACCAAGTACTCACATCTCTAATCAAGCTTTAACGTGAAGTATGAAATGTAACAAATACAACAATAACATTTATTTTCCTCATTATGTAAATCCCCATAAGGGAAAAATTCTCAGCTCAACTATTATTTTATAATTATAGTAAACGTTAATATGTCAGCCAGGCTTAGAGCGCTGTGTCTGGACTACCCTTTGATACTTGATCATTGACTTTCTGATCCGCAAACCTAAAGTGTGAATATTAGCAACAACACCTGCTTCTCTTCACAGACTCTTATCACAGTCACTGTGTCTGCAGCTACACTCTTCCACATGTATGTAGGAGTACGGCACCACATCCCCGTTCAAACACTGGAGGTTTACCGTTCGGTTACTGGACCGGGACTCCTGGCAACAGGAGCAAGAGTAATCCAGGGATGCAGCCATCTCAGAGTATCTGTAGGAAAGGGGATCATTTCCAATAAAGACAGTTCAGGAGGATGAAATTACACACAAACACAGAGCATAAAATAATAACAAAAGACATTAACATATATAATTGGAACTAAATTTGCCCCATTAATATAATTGAAACCCAATTCACCCTATGTAGGGAACTTTAATACACTTATGATGCTTACAAATTGGGACGATTTGTCTAAATTCATAAATTGCTTGAAGTAGTGTCTTTATATGCATTCAACTCTCCGTCAGCAAGAGCAAGGTTGAGCTAGCATGTGTGCAGGATCATCTGGTTGTATTGCTCTCCTCCAACTTCTGTGATTTTATATAACTTGGTGAAATAACAATTGTCTATGTAAAAAACAAATGTTCTGTCAAAACAAAAACAGAAAATAGGGGAACATAAGTTGGGCTGACATTGAATGACAGGTCGCATATCCAATTAAACCAGGTTACGAACTGCAGGGCAATAGGTGGTCCCCCAGGAGATGGTTTGTAACTGGTCTAAAGTCTGACATGAAATATACATGTCTTCAAACTACATTCAATATTAGAATAACTTGAACATTTACCCAAAACATATATCACTGCAGTTCATCTTTCTTATATTCACATTTCAATATATAGACTATTAAATTTGCAAGCAATATTGTTAATGTTCAGTGTTTATAGCAAGAAAAGAAAAATATTACATATTTTGTCAGGATTCAGGAAAGGCAGGATACGAGGCACAGAGCGAGTACAGGGAAACATCCTTTCAGTTGTAACACCAGAACAACAAAAGGAGAGGCACAACGCAAACTGAGGCACAACACAACTGAGACAAACAATGATAAGGAAAACAAGGGCAAAATGAATTGGGTAATAAGAGTCAGCTATAGAGGCAATGCGGGGCAGCTTCAATGCGGGGCAGCTTCCTCTAATTGGGGAGAACCAAAAACAGCAGCGCTAAGATGCCTAGAGGCACTCCTGCAGGCAGGCCCTGGCCGTGACCCAGAGGCGCATAGTGATGCCTAGAGGGCCCCAGCCAGGAGCTGACACATTTATGAAACATTTCCTACTTTAGTACTACTTACAATGCTTGCCAAACATCACAAACATTTAAATGTAGACATCAACTCAAGCCACCAAGACTAAACTTGATATCGACATAATTCAGCATTGAACAAACAAATAAAGTATTTGTTCTTTTCAATAAAAAAGACATGTACTTTATTGTCATAGATGGAGAATAAACAATTCAGATGTCGAGTACACAATACAAATGTAAATTCAAGGCTATGTCATGACTCCGAATTGGATGTTTTTACATTGTATGTTCAGGTTTGTCTCCATAAGTCATCTCCTTTCTACTTTTAACCCTCTCATCATTTCCCAGTCCCTTTTCCTTTTATTGTAATATCGTGAACCATACCCCAGCTAAAACCATGTGCCTGTCCGTGTCCCTGGCAGCATGTATTTATCAAACGGTTTTAAGCAGAGACGGCGTCAGGAACTGACGGATGCCGCACTGGCGTGCGTTACGTTCCCACCGGCTCTAACGACCTACGTCTCAACATTGGGCAGCCGGCCTACCTGCCCGCGTCAGTTGCAGACAAACGGTAAAAGTTCTTATTGGAATCTTGTTAGGGGGTGCTGAAACTAACCGGGGCTGCCGCTTCTCCAGCAGCAAGTAACCTTACATCCCGAGGCTGTGTCTAGCACTCCTTTTTCTCGTTCTCCTCCTAAGGCAGACCTGGCAACTCTGAAATGTATAGCATGCTGTCGTTAATAATTTAACTTGCTTATCAAAATATTCAATCTATATTTGGATTGTACCTAGCACAGCTCACTGTAACCGTTATCATCATCAGTAATCAGCCTTAAGGAACTGTAATGTATTCCAGCAAGGTATTGTAACTTATAGCAGCTAATCAGCTACATACTGTATCTCAACGAAATTACCTAGCAAGCATTCTCACATTACGTTTTCAAAGAATATAGCCTACTGTTTTCTTCTTAATTATGTGTGTACATTTCCTCTATACACTGAGATTCGAATATATTACCCTTTTAAAAACATTTATAGCTAACAACTTATTTTTTCTTTGTTTGTGCGATGTACTTTTGCCAACTAGCTCGTACCTGTGCTCTACTGGTAAGAATATTTAGGCTTTATTCTCTGCAGCGTAGACAACCTTTTCAAAACTCCACTATCTGCGCTCTGCTTTTAAACTAATTGTCAACCAGATGTGACATTTACAAATCGAACCCCAAGGCAATACTACACTATATTAAAAAACATTTTCAGATAATATAAGAATATTATAGAAATTAATATATGTTAACGGCCCAACTTTTTAGACCTAAATATTATTCAATAGTTTAAGTTATTGATGGTCATATTATTCTACAAAAATGCATATACTTATTCTCAAGGCAAATACTTTAGAGCACTATAAGCTTATGTAATATGGACAACATCGGAAGAATCCTTCAGTCACCTTTTCTCCAGTGATTCTACAAAACTGTACTTCCAACTGGGTGTCTGTCAAACTACACAATTTTGTAGATGAAGTCACTCTGGTCGGGTGACTGAATGGCCAGGGAGACCATGTCTCAGGTAATACCCACATACACACGAAACACACTCAAACGTATATGCAATTGCTGTCTCAGAAGTATTAACACCCTGCTACATTACTTATTGTATTGTTTATGTTGTTTTTGATACCAATCCACACAAAAAAGTACACAATGTCAAAACGTTTTAAATGAATTGCAAACAGAAAACAGAAAATAATTGATTGTATATATGTGTTCACCCTCTTTAGTCAATATTTGGTAAAGGAACCAATGTTTTCTGTCACTAAGCAAGACATTTATAATTGCTCCTCCTTCCCATAACATTCCCCCAGGTTTTGATGTAATTAAGAATTGGTGCCTCATCAATGTACTTGCTTGAATAATAAATTAAACACTTTTATTAAAATCCCCTATGGAAGAAATGGAAGAAAAATTGTGGATTAATATTAAGAACTTCTTCAGTAAATGGCAAGTAAACTTAACCGACTGAACAACATATACATATACACACACACAACTCACACCCTTTGTGTCAGTTAAATGTAGTTTATATAGACATTATGGGCAGGTTTCTCTGCCTAATATTATGTCTACACCCGGGACTGTGGAATTTTAAACATGTCTATTGTTTGGGCGTGTGTATGTCACGCCGCGGAGCAAGGACTGTGGCGGCAATTGCAGGCCACGAAGTATGTCTCTGGGCGGCTACTGTAGGTCGGGCAGGTCTCTGGGTGGCGGCTGTAGGCCCAGCAGGTCTCTGGGTGGCGGCTGTATGTACTCCCGCCAACATCTGGGCATGGTCCTGATGAAATGGCAGATGGTTTCCTCGAGGATCCCCTCCCAGACCTGGATCAGGGACTCTGAGCCCTTGGACAGTCTGTGGCGCTACTGCCTGATGCTACCAGCAGTACTGATAATAATAATAATAATAATAATAATATTGCATTATATTTATATAGCGCTTTTCAAGGACCCAAAGACGCTTTACTAAATGAACATGGAACAGAAACAAACAAAAAAATTATCCATGAGAAAACAAAATTTGAAAGAATGGGATTTGGCGTTGCTAGGGGTATGCGATTTTGAACAGATGAGTCTTGATTCATTGCTGGGAGATGGGGATAGTCTCAGAGTCAGATGGTTTTGGGGAGAGAGTTCCAGAGCCCAGGAGCAGCCATGTCACCAAAGCCTTTGAGCTTGGACTTTGAGATTATTAAGTGGCCCGCAGTACCGGAATGGGGTGAGTGTGTTGATTGATATGGAAGAAGGTTGGCGGGGGCAATATTGTTTAGGGATTTATATTTTAGTAGGAGGCCTCTGCTGAGAACAGGGTACTCTTACCAGATGCTGTGGTAGCCTTTCACTCACCTCTGTAAGGTTGATTTTGGGATGTTCCGTACCCTGGCTCAAAGCCTTAATTTATGATTTTGTCCTTCAAACACCTGCCCCTGATATTCATCAACAGCCCCTTCTTTTCTTTCTTCCTTCCACTGTTTTTTCCCTTCCTACATTGTTGTTGTCTACTTTTCTGAATTGATACTACTCTCTCTCTCCCTGTACTTTCCTCTTTGTGAGTGCCGTCTGTTGTGGAATGCATTTAAGAAATTACCAACCTCAAATTTCATATTCAGACATAATTCTTAATAATAACTTAAAAGGTGTACGTTTTATTCATGAAATGGCTGCACTGAGCTTACTAGCATCAGCCATAAAACTGTCCCACAGCCTGAAAAGCCCTGTCCCATTTTATCTAACTCTGTCAGGTTTAGTGGGACAGTGCTATACATCTATATTTCATAAGTATTTGATTAAGTTTCATGTAATTGTTATTAATTTCACCCCTTCTGTGATGTCTTATCAATCACATCCTTCGTTTCATATACAGTAGACATACAACAACACAATAACAACTGCTGTGACTGGCTTACAAAATTAAGCTTGCATACCACCCATAAGCTTAAAGATAGTTTTGGGCACGATGCTTCCTAATACAGTACTTCATTAATAACTGTTGTGAATGTGGGCTAGCTCTCTTGCCTTCATCTGCAAATGCGATCAAAGATGTGCTTTACATCACAAAGCTACAAATGTGTAAGTACTGTAAGTATTATAAGCTTTCGAATTTGATTGACAGCGGTGTATTTTGCTAATAGCTTCAGCAAGCCATGCATGCAAAAAATATTTGCTTTCCGTCCCTCGTGCCGAGGTTATTGTATTCTATGTAGGTTAACTGGATAAACGTACCAGACTATGGAAATCAAAAGCCCGTCCAAAGTTTGTTCTAGCGCCTGCACGGTAATCCGTCTGCCCATAGGCGGAATTAAGGGGGGGCACATGACCCCCCAATCCTGGGGAAAAGTATGATTTGTCCGCCCAATATATAAATGTAAACATAACTATTACATTCCAATAATAGTTCTACGACGTGTGTGCTTATAATAGACATGTAAAAAAATTACGACAACCCGCCCTATGCCTCGCAATGGTTTGAACCAGTGCCCCCCAGCCCTCTGCAGTGGGACGTCTTGCAGGTACAATGCGCGTGTGGGAACCTGACAGCCTGTTGGTGTTTGAGTTTCAGTAAGTACGTCAAACAAAGGGTATGTTGGACATTTTACTTCTACCTCAATACAATAAAAAAACATTTCTAACCGTCACCAGCCTTAATTTTCTCTTCATTGAATTACAGGTCACACTTTATGTTAGCTAGCGGTTAGCTGATGTTTGCCAGCAAGCAACAGTAACATCAACTAGCTTTTGCAGTTGTTTGAATTCCAGTCAATGAGAAAAGCTTGCAGAAGCGTACAGTGTATGTAGTGTTCCTTCGCTGCCAGTGTTCGTGTCCACATTCTGAAAAACACTCAAACGTACATAGTTAACGTGAGGCTAATCCAGTAAATGTGTTTTATATTGGTACTGTAGGATTCACACACAATAGCTGAATTTGCCGAGCTACAGTAGCAAGCAAATCGATGGTGCGAACTAAAACAGTATTAAGGCACTACCTCTTTATTATCCCGCTCAAAAAATCCTGAAAAAAATGTAAATAATTGTCCCCTCCAAACTTGATATTACATTTTCGCCCCTGCATCTACCTCGACTGTAGAGCACTTAGGACCAACTCCTGTTGTTTTCAAATGTGCTATTTGAATAAAAGTGACTTGACTTTCCACCAAGTGTTATATAAACAGAAATGCCAGTTTCCTTGAACTGTGTTGTGGAGAAATTTTATTTTTATAGTAGAACACACAAGTACAGACACACACCTTGCGCGGGGAGGGGTCCTCTGTCAACAGGACTGGCTACCTGTGTATCTGGGTTAACCGCATATTTTGTTACAGTCTAGGTGTGTACTGCACTGCTAAATGTTACCACGGGACTGAGTCTCTGTTACCAGGGCAACGCTGAGGCAACGCTGATATAATACATCTCCGCTTTGTCTCGTGATACTTGGTTGAATTTTTTGTCTTGTCAATCCAAGCTTGTGAAAACGTAGTGTATGCATTAGAGTAAGATGTGCACGAAAATTATTGATATTGGACAAAGCTTTACATTGTTCATTTTGAGTTACCAACCAAAAATTATTTGTGTTTCATAAAAAATATTAAATGAATCATACACAAAAGCCAAGCAATTTTTTTCTGCTATATCCACGTGATCATGTGCATAAGTATTCTATGCGCAGATGCAAAACCACACCACTAGGTGGCTCCGAATTATATCGTTACAAGAATCTTTGCTGCTCATGTTGGAGAAACTGATTTAAAATGTGTTCATTCTGTTACAACGGCAACGAATAATCTTCACCTTTCTAATTGTGTTCTTGTTCTGCCATGCCCTCTGTGTGTCATGTTTACAATGGAGAAAGGGTCATATTATTTCAAATTAAAAGGAGTTTAAAACAATGTTGTTTATTTTTTTTCTTCTTTTAGTTAACCTATTTCAGTTTAATGCCATGCCATTATTTAACGCCACGAGAAGTCGCATTAATTCTGTTTAGGGCTTCCAAATTACTAATAGCCAGACTCTGAGCCCTGTCAATATCCTGTCATTCCTGGGATAAGTAAATAAATATAAAAAATATATACAAATTATTTGGTCTGTTGCAAGACTTCTTTTACATCTGAAAATAAGGCTAAACAAGATTAAGAATAAAAGAATAGCCAGGCCTCAGGCTGTGAGGATTGGCAACAACACTGTCCTGTGTGTCTTTGTCCATTTGTTTTACTCCCTGTTCATTCATTACTGTGTGAGACATACAGTATCTCCATCTTCAAAACTTGCACACAACACCACGGTTATAAGCATGGTGACCAGCAATAAAATGTTTTCCTACAGGGAGGAGCTAGAAACTGGCATTGTGGTGACAGGACAACAACTACTCCCTCAATGTCAACAATAAATGAAGATTGCTGTTGACTATTGAAAGCAGAAAGGGAAAACGACCTAACCTATATCATACTATATACACTACTGCTCAAAAGTTTGGAGTGACTAAAAATGTCCTTGTTTTGGAAAGAAAATCAGATTTTTTGTACATTAAAGTAACATGAAATTGATCAGAAATACACTGTTGGTATTGTTAATGTTGTAAATGACTATTGTAGCTGGAAACTGCAGTTTTTTTATGAAATATCTATAACCCATTTTCCAAAAAAGTTGGGAAGCTATGTAAAATGCAAATAAAAACAGAATGTAATGATGTGCAAATTATTTATCCCTATAGTTAATTGGGTCAGTTTGATTTGATATAGTTAATTGAAAATAGTACAAAGACAACATATCAAATGTTGAGCCTGAGAAATGTTATTGTTTTAGGAAAAATACATGCCCATTTTGAATTTGATGCCAGCAACACATTCCCAAAAATTTATTTCATGTTTAACACTGCTACATCCCCTCTTATTTTCAGTATACTCTATACGTGTTAGGGAAATGAGGAGAAAAATTGCTGTAGTTTTGAAAGTGACACGTTTTCCCATTCTTGGTTGTTATAGTGTTCAGCTGCACAACAGTTCAGGGTCTCCTTTGTCATATTTTTTGTTTCATAATGCCCCAAATGTTTTCAATGGTTGAGAGGTCTGGACTGCAGGCAGGCACATATTTTTCAAGAAACTTTGATACTCACTTTCAAACTTTGATACTTTGTACTGTTTTCTATTGGATATAGGTTTTAAATTATTTGCACATCATTGCATTCTGTTTTTCTTTACATTTTACAAAGTGTCACAGTTTTGTTGGAAATGGGGTTGTAAATCCGTGTAGAGGCCCGTTATCAGCAATCATTAGACACGTCTTTAAGACTTCAGACAAGTCCAAGTCACGTTTCAAGTCACTGCATGCAAGTCTGAGTCAAGTCTCAAGTCCTTGTAGCAATATAGGCTATTGTTATAGTCTATTAGTCCAAAGCAACTCCTTTCAACATAAGGTGGACTTTTTGTGCAAGATTAGTAACAGGCCAAATTCCAGATAACAACCAAACATTAGAAGTCAAGTCTTTCGAACAGATTGCAAGTCAAGTCACAAGTCATTTTATTGGTGACTTAAGTGCGACTTGAGTCCAATTCTGTAACTTCAGTCACCAACTCTGGCAACCATTAGTCCTGTTTTCCAATGGTACGTTGTGTTTGCCAAGTTTATCATGTTAAAAGACTAACTGATAAAGAGAAAAACCTCATGCAATTATGTTAGCCCAGCTGAAAACTGTTCTGCTGAATAAAAAAGCAATAACACTGTCCTTTAGATTAGTTGAGTATCTGGAGCATCAGCAATTGTCAGGTTGTTCTTCTGAGAAATGAAGGCTATTCCATTCGAGAAATTGCCAAGTAACTGAAGATCTCATACACCATTGTGTACTCCCTTCACAGAACAGTGCACACTGGCTTTAACCAGAATATTAAGAGGAGTGGGAGGTGCCGGTGCACAACTGAACAAGAGGACAAATACATTTGTGTCTAGTTTGACCAACAGATGCTTCACATTTCCGCATCTCTTGCATGTTCTCATGGAAAACTAGGAGATTTCTAAGTGACCCCAAACTTTTGAATGGTGTGACGGTGAGGTGACGGACTGCTTTGTTTATGTTATCAGTTGTTTTGCAAGTGCTCGTGTCTTCTGTTTCTTTGTGTTTCTTAAATAAAGACAGCACTGACTGCCACAATTGTCTGCGCCTGTTCTGTTATCTCCACAACATCACAACCGTATGCTTTACAATTGAGAATGTGATCCCAATGCATATAAAAGACATACACAAAGAATTAAGACACAGTAGTTCATATTCAATGGTCAATTGGCTTTTTCAGCAATTCCACTAGTGTTATTGTAACACTAGAACACAAAATAAGTATGTATTAAGGTTAATAAAAATTACAAAATCTTGGACATCAGCGAACTATCTATGGATGCCAGAGAATTGGAGTTGAGATCAGACACATTCTATTTAATTATTGGTGGAAGTGGACAGTGGCCTACATTATTGCTTTTGTGCAAAAAAAATTAGATGTTGGATATGAAATAATAAATATTTCCTATAATCCATAATTTCCCCACATAATTCATGTATGCAGAAAAGAACATGTGATAAAAACAATAAGGTCTTGACATGCTTTGAATAGGTTTAATAAGTTTGCATAGAAAGACAGAAAACTTTTTTAATCATAATGTTGAGATGGAAGTTCAGTATGGTTTGACAAATCCTTTAGATGTAAGTGTTTAATATGTTGTCCTATATTTAAAAGGGTCAGTCTGTGACAGGTATCATATTTTTTTCTAATTAAATATCACTGTTGTGTTGTTGTTTAGATTACAGACTGTCCCTGTATGTAAAAATTTTTTTTAACATTAAGTTTAAAAGACATTAGAAGTTAGTTGAAAAAAATATTTTAGTGCTTGTCGTCACACTTAGTGACACTGCAGCCACACTCCTCAATGTAAATATAGGACTGAGTGGTCTTCTTTCCGTCAGAACAGACCATATCCACCTTCCTCTCACTGGTCTTCAAATCCTGACAGCAGGAGCAAGAGTGCATCAAATCCATTTTCACTGCAGAGTACCTAGAAAAACAACAAAAAAACACACAAACAGTAGTTAGGAAAAACAGACATGATTCATTCAGCCATGAGTCAACAGGGTAAATTCAAAACCTCCACTGAGTTCTCAAATTTTCGGAGGATTAAAAAGTATAATGTACATGTTGAACATTTAATTGCATTGCTCCTTTCTTAAACATGTCCTGTCTATTGGGTGTACCTGTATAATCAACTGCTTTCTCGCTACAAAAACAGATGAGCAATTCTCTCTTATGAGCAATTCTGGCTATTGATCATTTCAGGTATATTTTTACATCTGGTTAATGGTAAGACCTCACATGTGTTCCTGATCACTGTCCGTTTTCATGTTCCTCGTTGGTGTATCTTGTTGGTCATTATTTGGATTTTGTTTCAGTGACACTTTTCTTTTTTCAAGTCTTAGTTTCTGTTATGTTATGTCTTAGATCTTTATTAAAAGTTCTCTAAACTCCCTGCGCCTTCGACCTGCTTCCTGTCAGCACTGATACACATTCTTATTATTTAAAGAAATTCTACTCACATAGAATATGTTCCACAGGCTCCCCTACAAGCTGCCAGCTCCACTGGTACAACAGACCTGCAGTCATTAACCTGGAGGTGGGTGGTGTTCTTCTTCACAGCACAGTTACTTGGTGTGCCTGAGAGAGTGTCAGGAAGAGGTAAGTTTACCCTATAAAACACTTTAGCGTACTGGATATTGGCTTGCAGCATAATTAAAAAGGAATTCTCACTAATTAGTCAGTCAACCATTACATACATTTCTAAAAACATTTTCTCTGAAAATAATTGTTGGCGGTGGTCAGCACAGCAGCCTTTTCACCTGAGATTTTCAACTCGTTCCACTTTCTGGCTTTGACACTGTTGTAATTCATTAATTACTTACAAGTTACTAATTAAACAGTAATTATAATTAATAGGCAATATTTAAAAAAAACTGATTACAAGAAGTGGCTTAGTCGATTAGATTTACAAACCAGTTAATAAACCCTATTGACAATGTAATTACATTTTTGACAATTTAAAAAACATCTGGAAAAACACTTACAGGTGGTGCAACAGCCATTTGCACTAGTCGTCTGAGTTCCCTGTGACGTCAAAAAGAAAAGAAGAGATTTCAGTTTACAGTGAGATGTACAAATTTCACAGTGAATCAGCAGATCCACTTAGCCAGAGAAGTCCCAAAATGTCTCTTTATTTACTTACAGGGATGCAGTCCTCCGGTCGGAAATCTGGGCATTGTATTTTGGAATCCACGGGAATGAACCGATTGCTTTGCTTTGTACATTGATATTCCACACAGCGATCAACAGGGTGTGACCAAACTTGCCCAGGCTGTCAAGTAGAAATCATTTTCTCAGGGTTAGTGATATTTAATATTATATTATATTGAATTTGCACTATATATTGAATAACTTACAATTAACATACAACTTATAAACTATAAATAAATACGTTTGAAAAAGCCTCTGACCACTGAAGTTCCAAACCCAAACTAACTGTGTGCCATGCCTGCCCTGTTAGCCCTCCTGCGCTGTCATTCTAAGTGACTTGTATCCCCCAGTCTTTGCTTGGATGTGTTCCCTGTGCGTTAGCTTGCTTCTCAGGTTTGAAGATCGTTATATACTATGAGGAAGTATTTGTCAGTTTTCATGTGCCTTTGACTGCTTTTTTCTTTATATGTTTAAATCATTCTTATTTTCTCTCCCCAAAAGGTTTATTAAATGACAACTATTTGCACAATAATCAATTTGTTCATAAATCAAAGTCTGTGTGTGGTGTTTCTCTAACACTAGCGAATTTGCAAAAATTAACAAGTCATATGAGACCATTTTGACTCTACCTCGAAACACCTGATTCTACATACAGTGGTCTGCAAAAGTTTGGGCAACCTTGTTAATTTCCATGATTTTTCTTCATAAATCGTTGGTTCTTAGGATTAAAAAAATCAGTTAAATATATCATATAGGAGACAAACACAGTGATATTTGAGAAGTGAAACGAAGTTTATACCATTTACAGGAAGTGTGCAATAATTGTTCGAACAAAATTAGGCATGTGCATAAATTTGGGCACTACAATGAAAAAAAACCAACGATTTATGAAGAAAAATCATGGAAATTAACAAGGTCGCCCAAACTTTTGCAGACCACTGTATTTGAATTTGTCAACCAGCGAAAACTTTTGGCAAATTATGAAATGAAAAATAGGACAAAGGAGTCCCTGAACTGTTGAGCAGCTGAAATGCTATATCAAGCAAGAATGGCAATACATTTCACTTTCAAAATTAAACCAGTTAGACTCCGCAGTCCCCAAATGCTTACATGTATTGTTAAAAGAAGAGGTGAGGCAACACAGAGGCAAACATTCCCCTGTCCCAACCTTTTTGAAACGTGTTACTGGCATTAAATTCAAAATAGGTATTTTTCCCAAAAACAGTAAATTTCCTCAGTTTAAACATTTGATATGTTCACTTTATATTACTTTCAATTAAATATAGGGATGAAGAGATGCTTCTTTTTATAATGGCATTTTATACAGTGTCACAACATTTTTGGAAACAGAGTTGTATTAGCGATATAAAGGTGAAATGGCGAATCAACGATTAATACATACATTTAGGTATAATTACATATATTAATTACTGTACCTTCTTTTTGTAACTAGATCCTGATGTTACTTCTAAATCCATACCTTACTCCTATGCTAAACGTAAACCTTAACCAACATTTATTGTATTAATTCCTTATATCAGGGCATATTTGAAAAAATATTGTCCTATACACAGTTTTCTTTGCACATCTGAGTGGGATAATTAGTCAATTTTTACTAAAAACGGTGATAATGTTTGTATTTCTGCAAAGATATGTTAGTGTTATCTCATCTGATTTGCATTTATATACTTACTAAGTCCACAATTCCTCACCTTATATTCTGTATTATTGTAGACACACACATCTTTGGGACCTGAGGGTACAGACAACAAAAGGGTCAAACAATCTCTGAAAAATATCAGTAGTCAGAGTTGGTCAGCAGTTCTCAAAGCTTTATGTTATGGGAAACACCAAATCACTGTGAAATTGCTGTCAATTTATATTTAACTGTAAAATATCTTGCCGGTCAATTTTTCTAAACATAACATTTTATCAATTCAAGTATACCTATATAATTATTCAAATCAATCTGCATTGTCAATGTATGTCATGTGTATCGCAATGAATGGATTGTTGGGGTCATTGTAGGCATTACCTGATGTTCAGAAAAATTCTAACTACAATAGGAATACATATATGTGTGACGACTATGCCATCTACTGCCCATCCTCCCCCTGCAGGAGGCGGGCTTCGGCGTTCGACGTCACCGGCCTTCTGACACCATCGCCCTGCTCATCAACTCATTGCACCTGTTGTCTCGTCTAGCGCACCTCATCATCATTAAGTCATTCCCCTCAGTATATATGTTCCCTCTGCTCCCTTTGTCTTTGTGTGTTATTGTCTCTATGTTTGATTGAGCGTATGTCAGCGCACGTATTAAAACAAGTAAATTCGTTATTGTCAGACGTTCCTGACAATATGGCATCTATAATGTCTGTAATATGAAATATATGTGATGTCTGTGCAGTTGTGTCAAACATTTGTGGTTGTATATTGAGGGCGGGGGTCTGATGTTCAAATCTGTAATTACATTTTGCAAGCAAGACAAATGTACTACGCGCAGAAGTTTAGTTTTTTGAGGAAATTCATTCCGCAAGCAAGAGAGGTGTGGGCCTTCTACTTTTGACAAATCAGCTACATTGCCATTGCTGCAACTAATGGTCAAATAAGTCCAGCATCTAAAATAAATAATCTTTTTTTATTGGAATACTTAATGATCTACATTGGACTGCTGTCAGCTGTTATTTCTCACCAAGCTATATGAAATGATCATTGAAAATGAATGTATTGTACTATGCAAAAATATTGTCCTCCAATAAGTACTTTCGATATGTGTAAAAACTGTTCTCATTCTTGCTTGCACTGTCAATGCATATTCTCAAAGCAGCAACTGTAGCCAAATCAAACATCTTTTTGAACGTTAGCTCATTTTGCAAGAAAAGTGGCTGTATGTTACACACCATGGCAGATGCTCATCAATCATATCATTTGGGTTAATTAATATTGTCTGTATTTACATTAGTATAAATATGAATTTCACTTTGATATGAAACAACTCACAGAAGTGCAGTTTAGATCCTTAAACTTCTTCTTTTAGACTGACTTATCCAACCAATGGTATTGGTATAAAAACTTTCCTAAACTTTGGAGAACTAATCGTCTTTTTGAATGAGTCCATTAATCTTTCCATTAGATTGATGGGCTTATCCAAACAATGGTATTGTTTGTAACAATGGCAATCTGATTGGTCAGAATTAGAAGGTTCACCCCTGTCTGGCCTGCGAAATGAATATTTACTTATGAACCTTGAAATATATAACTTTCCCTTGTTGTAACACAAAATGTTTACAAATGTTTGGTTACAGAATTGCAACAATGTGCAATGTCAAACGTCATTGTACAAGCTTGTCAGATATAAGCTTGCAATCACAAATTTACAAGCACATAAATGTACAAGCACATAAATGTAGCTTGCAAAATGAAATTTCAGATATGAACATCAGACTTGGAAACACGACCCTCAACACACGACCATGACATTTTAGACCCTAGTGTACAGACATTTGATTTGTGTGACAACTACGCCATCTGCTGCCCATCCTCCCCCTGCAGGAGGCGGGCTTCAGCGCTTGATGTCACCGGTCTTCTGACACCATTGCCTATCTCATCAACCCATCACACCTGTTGTCTCGTTTAGCGCACCTGATCATAATCTACAGTCATTCCCCTCAATATATATGTTCCCTCTGCTCCCTTTGTCTTTGTGTATTATTGTCTCACTGCCATGAGCACTGTTAAGCTCTCATTAAAATATACTAAACTAACGACTCCGCTATCCGCTCCTCCTTGCTCGCCACCACGAGCTGACAATTTGTCTAATATTACATATTTAACCTTCAAACCATGGAGGCCACCACATTTGTACAAATAAACAAATCATGTCTTTAAGTGGATCATAATCCTAATAGTTAGCAGAGATGAATTCTTACCACAGGAATAAATTAGGCAGCAACTTCCCTTTGACATTTTCAGCTCAGTTCCTTGTGGGCAGTGGGGAGGTTCTGGACAGCGGCTCACGTCACACACTGTGGGATAAAGAGGCAGGGTGTTTTAACTCTTCAAGTGTGTAGCAACTCTGTGTCTATTAAATGCCTATCATTTAGCACTAACAGATTTGTACCCGGCTACCTGTTAGTACCTTATGATGTGAACATTTACTTGTTCGAATTCTGTCTCCACTCACCACATTTGTTTTGCTGACAGCAGTCCACTGTTTCATTGACCAACACCTCACCAACCTCTTTACAAGTAACATCTACATGGGGTGGACATTTCACTGGCCTACAATGGACACTCATTGTGTCAGCGCTACATTCACAGTCGTGACAGTTACTCCGCCAAGTATTGCCAGGCTATGTTAGGGAAGAAGGAGAAAAAAGCAGATTTCAAGGTTAATAAGAGAACTGGCCAACCCCAGAACTGGGTCCCTCTCTATTTTTTTAAAACCTAAATTCTATCCTGTCTTTTGTGACCACTATGCTTCTGTATTGCTTACTGTTTGGGATTTCATGCTGGGTATCTGTAAGGCACTTGGTGACAGCATGCTGCTATAAAATAGTCTTTATATACAAAAGGTCACCATGACCATAAGGCTTGGACCCCTAACAAGCCTCAGTAAAACAAATAAACTGCTAAAAAAGTGCTTTACACTAACATTTTTGAGCCTATTATAAGAGACCGATTTAACAGTTTGTAGTTGTACACAATGCCAAATACACCAAGGTGAATCACCTCTAAAGTGACCACAAGGAATAGCTTCTACAGTGCCATCGTGAATCACCTCTACAATACCAGGGGAATCACCTGTACAGTACTAGAGGGCATCGCCTCTACAGTACCAGGGGGAATCACCTCTACAGTACCAGGGGGGAATCACCTATACTGTACTAGAGGGCATCACCTCTACAGTACCAGGGGGAATCACATCTACAGTACCGGGGGGAATCGCCTCTACAGTACCGGGGGGAATCATCTCTACAGTACCAAGGGGAATCACATCTACAGTACCAGGGGGAATTGCCTTTACAGTACCAGGGGGAATCACCTCTACAGTACCTGTTTGGGTTTGCCGTTAGGTCCTGTGCATCCTTTAAGAGAAAATAAGATGGACAAAGGAAACATGGTGGGTCTTTTATGACAAAAATAAACAATTAATTCTGCATAACTGCATATCATTGCCTTTGCCTTGTTTGTAGTTCATCTCATTACGCATTCAGTTCAGTGGACAATGTTTTGCAGTACAACACGCAACTACAAATCAACACTACCACTAAAAATTGTCTATTGACACAACCTTACCACAGGTTGGAACGCAGGTTTCAGAGTATGTGTTGAACAAGGTGGTTCCCTGAGGGCAGAAACAGCCCTCCCTCACTTCATCACAGATAAAGTTACGGCATTTCGTCAATCCCTCGCAAGGTCGTACATACTTTTCATTGTATCTATGACAACAAAAAAGGAATTACAAACTAGCAACCAATTTTGTGAGGCTCAATGCAAAATAGAATGGAGATCTAGCGCATTAGAAATCTATCCAAGAATGATTGCAACGTATGTACATAATGTGACAGTGTGAACAAAGATAGGATGCATACCTCGAATTGCAAGTTTTCTGGATAGTCGGACCACATGCCTTATACACTTTTGTCGCAGGACATTTCATTTCTGTGATGTGGTGAAAGTGGAGGGAAAGTGAAGTACTCAACATTTAAATGCAGTTTGTCAGAACACAGTTCAAAGTGAGTCATTTCATTTCTGTCATTCTGAACAATAAAGTTCTTGTGTCACGGCATCTACACAGCTTGCAGTGCAAGCGGAAACTAACAACAAACTAACAAGTCTCATTTCTGAGTAAACATATACAACAAATGGTATCAATTAGTGTGCTGAAAAGTGGATTACCTAGCTACCGATGACATTACTGCCGAATAACAGAGGCTGTGTGTGATGGCAACAGAAAATAGTTTCAATTCATAAATTCATGAATTAGCAAATCATGCTAATTCCAGGCTGGGACCACACCTTGCCCCCAGAGATAGAATCTTTGCCTACCCGGTTTTGTCTCTATATAAACACTGCAAATGGTATATGATCAAGATATGCCCCCAAATTATAAAAAATGCCTGGCTGGGACAGATGTAAATAATGGCTTGATGTGAAAAATTACTCCATGGGCCTTAAAGTCAGTTTCTTAACCCAATCCAAGATGGCACCATCTAAGGTTGTTTGCCAGTGACTAGGGCTTTTTCTTCTCTAATGCAGCTAATGTCTAAATTCCACTACAGTGACGTTCTCTTTGTAGGTGATCTTAACTGGTATTAGTTTTTTTTTTTCACCACTTGTGAATTTCTTTGACAGGTCTCAACTTTAAATGAGACTTCGGTGTGTTTGATTTTCCCTCCTACCATATGAAAACCCCTCCTACCACATTTTCCTTTGGTTGAGTCCCTCCAGTCGATACAGACTTGATGAGTTGCACATTTATGGGCGTAGGCCTCCAGGCTGGAGCAGCCGATCGTCTTATTTGTAATATGGCAGGAATCGTAGACACAGGCCTTGAAGAAAGGCTCTGGTGGGATCACTTTATGGCATTTTTTGAAGACCCTTTGAAATATAAAACACATTCAAATAATATTCTATAGAGATACAGATTCTATTTAGATATTGATTGTGACTTACACGCTGAAATTGATGAGTCAATCGTAAAGCTATGTAGGTTGTGTATAACTCCTGAAAGCTGTATGACACCATAATGTTATTTATAGAAAATCCTTGAAAGGATTTGGGGTCACTTAGAAATGTACTTGTTTTCCACGAAAACAAACATGAAATGTGTTTGTACAAGAAAAATAGCAAAATGATTAGGAAAAATAGTCATTGACAAGTAAAAAAAAAAAAAGATTTTTAAATACATTTCCAAGAGACTCCCGACATTTGTATATTAAGTCATTAGTTTAGTCTTTTTGTTTATTTAAAAACAAGACCTAATACTGGTAATGTCTTACGGGCTAAGTATGATGTGACACAGTGCTTTTTTTCCAGTCAGGCAGACTGGTGTAGGTTGGGGTGTAGACGTTGGTGTAGGTTGTGGTGTGGGTTTTGGGGGATGAGCTTCACAGTAAGGTTTTTTAACATCCGTGATTTGCCACTCATGAGCCATTTCTGGACATGGCTTGATCTGACCATTCGGTGATCTGCAATCATTTTTCCTATTACTGTCACAAGTACCTTGAAAAAAGTTAAATAAAGATAGCAATATGTTAAGTCCAAAGGTTATTTGACACAACAGCCGGTGAAAATGATTGTATGTTTGTATGGCTTCGATAGTATACACTTTATTTTCCAAGAACATAAAATACAATGATATCTACAGTACCAAAATACAGTACCAAAAAATATCACATTATTTATTTATTTATTCTATTTGATCTAATGGATGTATCCTAAAATGAACCCCATTCTGAACATAGTGAGAAACTTTTGACTCATTCCCTATGAGCCGTGATCAAAAGGAAAATACTAAACAGAGAATAAGACATAATTTTATAACCAATCAAATCCAGCATACTTACCACACTGTCCCTCGGTGTTGTTATGGAAAAGGGAGTTAGGCAGGGAAATGCTGAACTGAATACTCCTGAACATCACTTCTGCTTGAATGGCTGGGATCTTCAACAGTAACTGTACACCAGTGCTGGTGATCATCAGGTCTTCATTAGAATAGGTGGGGAAGATCTGCTTACCATTGATGGTGACCTGGTGAATAAGGAAATATAATGTGAAATAATTAATTGGACCAGAGAACAATATAAAATGTTTTGTATATTACATCGTAATGGTATCCAAAACAACAAATGCCCTGATCAGAGTATGTAAGTTACATCAAAGTGGAATTCTTGTAAAAACATTATACGTGAATACTCCTTTTACCTTGATACAATTATTTTAGTTATGATGACAGCAAAATCAAAGGGAAAAACAATATTTTGTGTGGGAGTGTGTGTTGGGGCGATCAATAAATGTGTATACAAAACAAATATATTTTTCCCTATACTACTTTACAGTCCATTAAATCACAACATGCCTGAATAGAATATATCTAGTTGTATAAGACTAGGGACGTAGTAAATGTGTAAAAAGAGCACAGTTAAAATTACCAAATTTGTTGTTGTTTCCGCATTCATAGACGTAAGAATGATTATATAGGATTTATAGTAGACAAACAGAGACCGACGGCAGGTCACATGTCTAGATGGGTCACAGTTGTTGTCAATTACAACCCTGAAGTTATATTGAGGAACTATTTCTTTAACCAAAACATAGGAGCAATTTTCTTGGAAACTGTAATATTCCCCATCAAATGTGACATAATGAGGATTTCCCCATCCAGAGCAAATACCTGAAAAATAAAACAGAATAAAAAGATTTTAGAAATCTTAGTGTGAAATATTTCTTATATTTTTATGACAGTCAACAGAAGTAAAACCATTATGGTTTGAACTTACATTCACATTCATAGTGATAGCAGCAGCCATTTTTGTCATAGACCTTCACAGGTTTGTATCCATTTTCACAAATAGGCACTTTCACAGGCTCACAGGTCACAAACGTTGTTGTAATTGTACCATTAAGGCACAAATCAGTTGTACAGTTGCCTGACTTCCAAGACTCACCATCCTAAAGTGTAAAATAAGTTTTAGTCCTTGAAGGTCAACATAGACACACGTATTGTACATGATCAAATTTACAAAATACAGTTTGCTGACAAACTAAAGGAAAAATCTGAATAGATTATTTAAGGACCAAGCTTCCGGTGAATTCAGCAAATAACATCCAATTATTCTCTTTGGCATGTATAAAATGCTGAGGAGCCCCAGTGGACCTCGATTCTTTTAGGGTCTCATCCAGGATGACAATGTCTCCATCCACAGGAGATCATGAGAGATCAATGAAGGGTTTGATGAGTATGACAATTATATGAATCACATACCATCAGCAGATCTTCACCCGATTGAGCACCTATGGGAGGTTCTGGACCAACGTGATAGACAGCACTCTCTACCACCCTCATGAGAACACCAGATGAGGGAATATCTTTTGGAAGAATGGTGTACCATCCCATGGTACACCATTGGGATGGTACACCATTACGTTGAAGAATACCATACCATTCTTCAATGTACTTTGGCTTAGAGACTCATACAATCTAAGCCAAAGTATGTTGCAGCTTTTCTGTATTCTAGTGGTGGCCCAGCACATTACTGGGACACTTGATGTTGGTTTTCTCCGTTAAATTAGAACCTGTATGTTAATAGTGCGCTATAATAGTAATACATATTTTCATGTTGACATTTTATTAAATTACCTTCCTTGGTGGTTCAAGATTGTTACAGTGGTGCCTTGGTGGAGTTGGAAGGGATGTCGATTTTGTAGGTGGTTTGGTTGTAGGGCAAGGACTAACTTTTTTATTAAGGATGCATGTTGAATTACAGTAAGCAGTAAAACACCAGCCTGCCTGATCAGTCTCATTATATACCAACGAACCTAAAATAGTGATTAAAAGTATGTTAAAATGTGATACATGAAGTAATGAATTATTCAGTTAGACAAGTAGAATGGAGCTATGACTTACCAGGAAGGAAAAATTTGTTCTGATATTGACAAGAACATAGAACAGTAGTAGATGCTGTTGTTGGTTTTTCCGTTGTCTTGGTGGTTGCTGACAATATAGTTGTCTTCAGGGTTGTATGTCGTTCAGCTGTTGGATGTTCAGTTGTCTTCAGGGTTGTAAGTTGTTCAGCTGTTCGATGTTCAGTTGTCTTCAGGGTTGTGTGTTGTACAGTTATTAGATGTTCAGTTGTCTTCAGGGTTGTGTGTTGTACAACTGTTGGATGTTCAGTTGTCTTGGGCGTTGAGTGTTGTACAGTTGTTGGATGTTCAGTTGTCTTTGGGGTTGTAGGATGCACAGTTGTTGGATGTTCAGTTGTCTTCAAGGTTGAGGTTTGTGCAGTTGTTTGATGTTCAGTTGTCTTAAGGGTTGTGTGTTGTTCAGCTTTTGGATGTTCAGTTATCTTGGGTGTTGAGTGTTGTGCAGTTGTTGGTTTTTCAGTTGCTTTGGTGGTTGATGACGGCACAGTTGGATGTTCAGTTGTCTTCAGGGTTGTATGTAGTTCAGCTGTTGCATGTTCAGTTGACTTGGGCGTTGAGTGTTGTACAGTTGTTGGATGTTCTGTTGTCTTGGGTGTTGAGTGTTGTGCAGTTGTTGGTTTTTCAGTTGCTTTGGTGGTTGATGACGGCACAGTTGGATGTTCAGTTGTCTTCAGGGTTGTATGTTGTTCAGCTGTTGGATGTTCAGTTGTCTTCAGGGTTGTGTGTTGTACAGTTATTAGATGTTCAGTTGTCTTCGGGGTTGTAGGATGCACAGTTGTTGGATGTTCAGTTGTCTTTGGGGTTGAGGGTTTTTCAGTTGTCTTCTCGGTAGAGGGTTGTACCGTCATTGGATGTTCAGTTGTCTTCAGGGTTGTTTGTTGTTTAGCTGTTGGATGTTCAGTTGACTTGGGCGTTGAGTGTTGTACAGTTGTTGGATGTTCTGTTGTCTTGGGTGTTGAGTGTTGTGCAGTTGTTGGTTTTTCAGTTGTCTTCAGGGTTGTGTTTTGTTCACCTGTTGGATGTTCTGTTGTCTTGGGCGTTGAGTGTTGTACAGCTGTTGGTTTTTCAGTTGCTTTGGTGGTTGATGATGGCACAGTTGGATGTTCACTTGTCTTCGGGGTTGAAGCTGGCACGATTTTTGGTTCATCAGTTGTCTTCAGGGTTGTGTGTTGTATAGTTGTTGGATGTTCAGTTGTCTTCAGTGTTGTGTGTTGTTCAGCTGTTGGATGTTCAGTTGTCTTCATGGTTGAGGTTTGTGCAGATGTTTGATGTTCAGTTGTCTTCAGGGTTGTGTGTTGTTCAGCTGTTGGATGTTCAGTTATCTTGGGTGTTGAGTGTTGTGCAGTTGTTGGTTTTTCAGTTGCTTTGGTGGTTGATGACGACACAGTTGGATGTTCAGTTGTCTTTGGGGTTGAGGATTGTGCAGTTGTTTGATGTTCAGTTGTCTTCAGGGTTGTAGGTTGCACAGTTGTTGGATGTTCAGTTGTCTTCAGTGTTGTGTGTTGTTCAGCTGTTGGACGTTCAGTTGTCTTGGGGGTTGAGTGTTGTACAGTTGTTGGTTTTTCAGTTGCCTTGGAAGTTGATGACGGCACAGTTATATGTCCACTTGTCTTTTGGGTTAAGGATGGTGCAGTTGTTGGTTTTTCAGTTGTCTTCAGGGTTGTGTGTTGTACTGTCATTGGATGTTCAGTTGTCTTCAGGGTTGTGTGTTGTTCAGCTGTTGGATGTTCACTTG